>JAOTQJ010141895.1:0-217168 GCA_025642045.1 Solanum sejunctum
AGTTAGCCCATTGTTCAATTAGGTCCCCAAACTTTTCTATTTTAATCCAATTGAGGACTCCCGACTCTAACTTAAAAAAATAATATGCTCCAATTATAATTAAGCACCGTGAACTTACTTAATTTAAATTATGCCATATTTGTCAAAACTCTTCCAATTGAACGAATTACTTCGGTTGAATTAATTACGGGGTCTAACACGCCTTCAAAGTTTACCCTCCTAAATAGTTTTTTTGTAATTTTTAGATTTTGATATGGTTGCTGTAAAATTTGGGTTAGACATATTTTTCACTCAACTTGACCCTCTGAACAAGAATGTGAAGTTGAATTTTTGAAATAACGCATGAATTTTGAGATACATGGAAACTACAATTTCAGGCACTTTTGAGGCACATTTTCGGGCACTTTTTGGGGTTGTTACATGATTAAATGAAATGAAATTGAATTTCATTGACTAATTTGACTACACGACGAATAAATACAAATTAATTGAAGAACTTTTTGATATTATCAATCTGAAATGATTAAATTAATTCCAAAATAATAATTCTTAAAATAAAAAGGCATTTATTTGAAAAATATTTTCTGTATTTTTGTCATGACCCAGACTTAGGGCCTAGACATGACACGGTGAATGGGGACTCGAAGGAATCCCAAACAAGCCTATTAACTTATTACTAAACATCCTTGGTCACAAAAGCATTTAAAAGACATAGAGTGAGAATAGGGACAAAGGGGCTAAGGGAAAAGCTTGCATAACATCATAATCAAGAGACGAAGAGTCAAAGTTCAGATCATAGATACATAACATGTCCAACAAACACCTCTAATATATAAATAAGAGCGAGGGCTAAGACAAAGCAACCGGGATCACCCTTATAGTTAAAATAGAATATAAATAAGAATGTCTCAATACATAATAAAAGCAACATAGACTAAGGTCCCCAAAGTGGAGGACTCACCAACAAGCTTGAGTAGTACTGACCTAGCCACGTGGAAGAGAAGGGTGACCAACTTGGGTACCATTCCTATATGGTGATATCATGTAAGCAAGAGAATATGTTAGTACATTTGAATGTACTAAGCATGTAGCATGCAATGCAACTAGAGATAGGCACCTTAATCAAAATGCAAAACAATAGGCAATAGGCATAATGCATCAATATGGCATGTATGACCAATGCATAACTAGAACATGCTTAAATAACTCATGCTCATGTAGGATATCATATGTGTAGAAGAGACCAAGCTAGATTTCCAAAGTACAAATCCCTTGGTTGGTTGATGATGGTTTTACCCTATCACCTTGGTGTGGTACGGTACAAAACCCTTATATGGTTTATGATATGTTAACCTTATCACTCTGGTGGCAAAGTTTGAACCCCTCACATGGTTGATAAGTATGGACCACCACCTCGGTTATCAAGGTACAGACCCCTTGACAAGGTTACTCAGGCTCTTAGTCCCCCCAGATCAAGCATGGTCTAATGTAATACTTTATATAGATTATATCATATACTTAAGCTTATTTCATCATCACAACATCAATCATATGATAACTCATGCTTTGAACCTTCAACTTCTCGAGAAATCATATCTGAACATTTTATCAAACACTTAGAGGGTGTGTAATGCTAGTATAAAACTATGGCATATAGAGATGAAATCATGCAAGAAAATCCATTGTAAAACCATCAATCAACACCTTGCAACACCCTCAAGCAACATACATTACAACCCCTTCTCCAATCTTATAATAGATCAAAGATTTATAGCTTAAAACATAGCAAAACAATCATAATTTCTCATAGCTTTAACAGAGTGTATAGTGAATTTCATAATAAGCAAGACCCATTTGTAAATCAAATTTAAATCATGCATTTGAGTAAAGCTAGATTTCGGTATCATGGGTGAAAGTAACCCATGAAAGAAACCCACATACCTTAGCTTGGAGATGAATTTGGTAAAGATTGGAGATAGAGACTTGAATCTTGAAGAAGAACCTTGAAGGAAAACCTTAGTTTCGGAGAAGAGTTTGAGACTTGAATTTGGAAGTGAAAATATGGCTCAGTGTTTGAGTGAGTAGTGGGAAATGTTTCGGATGATATAAGGGTGAAATAAGACTAAGTATAGGTAAAAATATGTTTGAGAGCACTTAGGCCCAAGACCCAAAAGACTTGGAATGAGATAAAATCACTGGCAACAAAATACACAGGTCTACATCTAGTCCACGATGCGCACCTGTCGTGGAGACAAAGTTAATACATGTATGCGTTAGCTGTGTGTCGCGATACTGTCGTGGATCAATTCTAAATAAGAAATATTATGAATAATGAAATTGCTAATTATTTGCTCTTAAATTGGGGTTAGACTCTTTTCCACCCTAATTTTGACCCCATAAGCAAGAATATGACATTCGATTTTGGATGTCGTGTAAAGATTTTAAGATATATGGATTTAAAATTTCAGGAATTTCAAGGCATATTTTCGGGCACTTTTTGAGGTAGTCTCAATATCTCCCCCTTGGGAATATTCATCCCCGAATGTAAAAGAGAAGTACAAGACAGGAGTGATCATAAACAAATTAGCCCCAACAAGAATGCAACATTTTTAAAACACCATTTTTAAAATGTCAACATAAGTATATAATCATCATAAATTTGCCAACATAAACACTAAATGCATATAAACGACATAGGGGTCAAAACATAAGACTTGAAATCACATATTTGACTTTTGTTTAGTACCTTAGGCTTAAGATGAGTGAAAAAGATAAGGATACCACTTTTTCATATCCACTTTGGCCTCCCATATATCACTTTCGACTTGTTTGTTCCTCCAAAGGACCTTAACGGATGTCACATCCGTGTTGCTCAATCTCCTGACTTGCCTATCAAAAATCTAAACTGGAGACTCCTTATAAGTCAAGTTATCCTCAAAAAAAACCACAACATCAAGAGGCACAATAGAATTAGGATCACCAACACATTTTCTCAACATAAAGACATGGAACACTAGATGAACCAAATTCATTTCACTAGGCAACTTCAACTCATAAACTACCTTGCCAACCCTCTTTATCACCTCATAAGTACAAACATTTCTTGGACTCAACTTCTCCTTTTTACCAAAATGGACCACACCTTTCATTGAAGAAACTTTCAAATAGACCCAATCACCCACTTTGAATTCAAGGTCTTTTCTTCTCATATTGACATAGGATTTTTGACGATTTTGGGCTATTTTTAACCTTTCCCTAATCATCTTAACCTACTCAAGAGTCTTTATAACCAGATCCAGTCCAAATAAAGTCACCTCTCCAACCTCAAACCAACCAACCGGTGATCCATAACGTCTCTCATAAAGAGCCTCAAAAGTAGTCATACCGATGCTAGAGTGATAGCTATTGTTGTAGGAAATTCAATCAAAGGAAGATAGTCATACCAACTACCCCTCAACTCCAATACATATTCCCTAAGCATATCTTCAAGGGTTTGAATAGTTTTTTTGGCTTGGCCATTCGTTTGAGGATGAAAGGTCATATAAGGTGAACTTTTGTACCAAGACCCCTTTGAAAAGATCTCCAAAAATGTGAAGTGAATTGTGAACCATGATTTGATATGATGCACAAAGGAACCCCATGTAATCTTTCTAACCCATAGATGTACAACCTTACATACTCTTCAGCCCTATATATGGTCTCAACCAGTAGAAAGTGAGTTGATTTCATATCCTATCAATCACTACCCAAATGGAATCAAAACCTTCTCTAGTCTTGGGCAACCCAACAACAAAATCCATATTAATCACCTCTCACTTTCGAGTGTGAATCTCTATGTCTTGTGTTAGGCCACCTGGTCTTTGATGTTCAGCTTTGACTTATTAACAACTATGGCAACAGAAAATGAATTTGGCAATGTCCCTCTTCATGCTCCCTAGCAATAAACATCCCTCAAGTCTCTATACATTTTGGTAGAACCCGGGTGGATAGAATAAGAAAAATTATGAGCCTCATCAAGGATCTTCTCCTTTAAACCATCAACACAAACGAGACACAACCTACCTTGGAACCTAAGGGGCCCATCTCCCCCTTGTGAGATAACTTTTGCTTTGCCCTCTTACACCAAGGCCTTCAATTCAAGCAAGGAAGAGTCAAGCCTTATTTTGCTATCACCCATCAACCAATGAAGAGTTAGACCCATCATCAACAACAATGCAATCATCACCAACCTCTTCCAACATAACCCCCAATCTAGCCAATTGATGCCCCTCCCTAGACACCTCCTTACCACCACCATCGACATGGGCTATGCTACCCATAGACACCCTACTCAAAGCATCTGCCACCAAATTTGCCTTACCCAGATGATAGTGCATACTCATATCATAGTCTTTAAGAAGTTCTAATGTTCTCCTTTACCTCAAGTTGAGATCCTTTTGAGTAAAGACATATTAGAGGGTCTTATGTGCAGTGAACACATCCACATGAACCCCATACAAGTAGTGACGCCAGATCTTTAATGCAAAAAAAATGGCAACTAGCTTAGATCATGGGTAGGGTAGTTCCTTTCATATAAATTGAGTTGTCTAGAAGCATAAGCTATAACTTTACCATTTTGCATCAACACACAACCCAAACCAACACGGGAAGCATCATAAGACACCACAAATCCCTCGAGCCCGTCTGGTAGTGACAATATAGGTCCAGACACAAGCTTGTCTTTCAATGTTTGGAAGCTCATCTCACACTCATCGGTCCACATATACTTAGCCTTCTTTTAAGTTAATTTTGTCATAGGGGAAACAAAAAAGAACCTATTCACAAACCTTCTATAATAACCCATTCGGCCCAAGAAGGTCCTAATATCCGACGGGGTCAATGGTCTAGGCCAATTTCTAATCACATCAGTTTTCTTAGGATCCACTTTTCTACAATGCCCCGACACCACATGACCTAAGAATGCAACCTCCTTCAACAAAAATTCACACTTGCCATATTTGGCATACAAGACCCTAATCATTAGTTCCATGAAGATGGCTGGTATATTAGTCAACCCAAAAGATATCACAACAAACTCATAATATACATATATAGTCCGAAAAGCCATCTTAGGAATCTCACACTCCCTCATCCTTACTTGATGATACTTGGACCAAAGATCAATCTTAGAAAAAAAGCTAGCCCCTTGCAATTGGTCAAACAAATCATCAATCCTTGGAAGAGGATATCTATTCTTGATTTTGATCCTATTGAGTTTTTAATAGTCAATGCACATTCTAAGTGACCCAACCCTCTTCTTCACAAATAACACCGGAGCACCCAAGGTGATTGACCGGGTCTAATAAATCGCTTCTCCAACAAATCTTTCAATTATTCCTTAAACTCCTTCAACTCTGCCTAGGACATATGGTAAGGAGGAATAGATATAGGTTGAGTATTGGGAAGGAGGTCTATACCAAAATCTATTTCCCTTTTGGGAGGAACACCGGGAAGGTCATTTAGGAAGACATCAAAAACTCATTTACAATCAGAGCTGACTCTATAGAAGGGGCTTTAGACTCCACATCTCTAACCCTTACAACATGATAAAGACACCCCTTAGAGATCAACTTATGGTCTTTAATGCATGAAATTAATCTACCCTTGACCACCATATCTTGAATTTTCCACTCAAATATGGGTTCATTAGGGAATTGAAATTTGACTGTACGGGTTCTAGAATCAGTAAAAGCATAGTAGGCATGCAACCAATCCATCCCAAGAATGACATCAAAATTTACCATATCTAATTCAACAAGATCACAAGGCATAGCTTATGCAAAATGCAAATACGGCAACGTCTGTAAAGTTTCCTATCAACAATAGAGGCACCAATAGGAGTAGACACGTCATATATCTCATGCAATACCTCGGGGTCAACATGGAACATTTTAGAAACTAAAAAGGTAATAAAGGAAAGAGTGGCACTCGGATCAATCAAAGTATATACATCAAAATTAAAGATTTTTAACATACCGGTAACAATATCAGGAACCTCACCAACCCCTTGTCTCCCATGTGGAGCATAAAATTAATTATGCCTTGAGGCACTACCTTGAGGACCACCTCTACCCAATGGAACCACATTTGTATCCAAGCCCTTGTCATAGTTTCTTGGATAACCCACCTTCTTGTGACCAAGATTCCCACATTCGTAGCATGCATTAGAACCCTTCAAACATGGGCCTCTATAGATGCTTCCATATTTAGGGTATACATTAATAGGAACCACAACACTAACACCTTTAGGCTTAGGGAAGCTATTTGCAAAACCTATATTAGTAGCATGATAAGACCCTTGGCCTTAACAAAATCTAGAACCCTTTTGGAATTTACCCTCAAATTGGGCCCTCTTGGCCTCATGCCCCCTTTTCTTCCTCACTTTCTCCTCTTTCATTTGCTCGGTTTAGGTCATCAATCAAGACAAGGCCATGTCACTAATTAGCATGGCAGACTGGCATTCTTCACTTACCATGTTAGAGACTCCCATCACAAACTAATTCATGCTAGATCTAGGATAGGCCACCAAATGAGGAGCATAATTTGAAAGTTTATTAAACTTGAGGGCATACTCCCTCACACAGAGCACCTCGTTTAAAGTTTATAAACTCCACCAACTTAGCTTCCCTAAGCTCAAGAGGGAAAAACCGATTAAGGAAAGCCAATTTGAACTCCTCCCAAAGCACCACATGGACAATTCCCTTCTCCTCTTCAATTGGTCATACCATATTTGGGCTATCATTTTGAGTTGGTATGCCACTAACTCTACCTTTTAATTCAGCGAAACACCCACTATATTCAAGATCTTGTAGACCTCGTCAATGAACTAACTGTCTGACCTTGAACATTTAAGGTTCCACTCTCTTATTGAAAAAATGAATCATTCTCTATTGATATATAATGATGTTCACACTCCAATAAGAAAGCAGTCATTGTCAGAAATTTAGCTAACCGAGGTTAGGGTCAAATTCACAGGGAATATAGGGCTTGACTATAAGACTTCACTACTAATCGTTTCTAGTATTTATGACTACAATCTCTAAATATGGGAGGAGGGTTTGTGATTCAAAAACAAAATAAAGTAAATACTAACTATAATGCAAGAAAATACTCAATTTTTGGGACAACTCGAGAATTGTGTTCCCTATGGTTCATCAACTTGATTACCCAAGATAACATAACTACAATTGGTAATTTGCATGTAGGAGGGTAACTTAGGTTCTTCCAACCCTTTTGTGAAGGTGAAGGTCACTTTTCACCATGGCTTTTGGTTGGCCACCATGGCGTACCAACTAACCATTACCAATATTCCTAGTCAACCTCCCCTTAGTCAGGTTTGGTTGATTAGATGAGATTACATCAATCAAATTATGTCATCTACTTCATTTTCTATTCGTCACTACCTTGGTCAAGATCGTGATAGTAGGTGGGGTTCAGTGTTGGCCACCACCAAACAACAAAAAAAAGAAAGAAAATAGATAATACATGAAAAACCCCAATCATAGAAATGCAAGAAACCTAGGTTATTTTAAGTTAACTACCCATGGTTCCCACAACCCCAAGTTGTTGGTACTTAGCTACTCATGGCTAAAACAAAATATACAAAAATGCACATGATAGATATTGTTGAGAGTTTTACCAATAATAATAAAGAGAATATACACCACAAATTGCAAACCCACAAGCTTAATTGATCAACAATGGGTACATGGAAAGATTTGCAGCCCCCCAAATGGGTTTTCCAATAGAGAAAAATAAACTACCCTAAAAAACTAAGAGAATAGTCAAAAAGAAATAGTAAATTGTCTACCAGTCGAATTCTCTCTCAAAAATCTAACTTAAGCTATATATAGTATTTACAAAATAACCCTAGAATTTACATAGAAAAGATAGTTGGCAACTGATAAGTCTCGCAGTTATGACTTGTAGGATGACCTATGGATCATAATCGGGATCTCGTATCAAGTTCATGGCATCTTAGATTGAACTAGTATGACCCATAGGTATAAGTCATTGCTTGGGCTACGACTCATATGTTTGTCTTATAGTCTAGGTTTTTAGTTTTTGGTCTAACATTTTGGCTATTTTATTCTTGCTACAAGTCCACCTATATGTGTCATAGTGTGTCTTACAACTCGTACGATGTCCTCGTAGAAGTGACCTTCCCTTGGCATATTCCTGATTTTTGGTCTGTGATTCCTACTACAACACCAACCCATAACTCGTAGGTTGAGCCATGACTCATAGTATATATATAATCATGGATCACTTTAGGACTTATAGGCTTGTAACATAGGTTCAGGGTGCTTTGGTAAGGTATTTTTGTCAAATAGTGACTAAAGCTATCCTTGAACCATGTTTACCAACACTTTTTGCTTTCATAATTCAACCCTTTTAAATCAATCCACCCTTGTTCTCCTATTCTGAACTTTTCTCAAGTGCTTTTCTTCTCTTTTTTGGCTGTTCCTTGATTTCAAACTCATTTTTCTACTTTCTCTTAATTTAAGGCACTTTTCTTCTTTTTCTTCACTTGGTTCATGCCTTTTCATTTCTTTCTTGATTTCCTAACTAACTACCTTATTATTATTACTTTACCATAGTAAGGGCCACCCTCAACTTAAGCTTTTAGCCTTAAGGGAACTACACAATATCTATGCCTCAAACCAGGGATACCAACTGTTGCCACCCTTAACTTAGCCTTTGGCCTCAATTAAGGTTTACATATTCAAGGATAGACCAAGGCCAATATCATGGTATTTCATTAAATAAGGTTAAGTCAGCAGAGTATCATGAAAGAATGAGTGCATGAGAAGCTCAAAAATTTGGGACAAGGGATACACTCACTTACTTGGTGGGACATTTAGGCTAAAAGCGGTTTCACTCAAAGAAATAGGGCCTAAGATCCTTTCCATCTCCATCACATCACCCAAACCAATCTTAGAGTAACAAGACAAGTTCTTAATCCATACAGGATGTATGAATGCAGCAAAATACACTCACAACACACATGGAATTTGCATCCAGGTCATGCTTTCAGTCTTATCTTACCTTCACAATATCAAAACAAACATTATCATATACTCAAAAATGTATGAATGCATGAATAATCATAACCTCAAAAATTTTAAGGATACCTAATTTTTCATCAAAAATTTAAAGAATAGTTAACAATCATATATATGCCAACAGATACCATTATTATGCATTTACAAATTATATATACTACCTAAACATGTTGGTTCAACAAAAAATTAAACATCCACAAGGAAAAAGAAATACGGCAAGAAAACCTTGGGATCAAACATAGGGGAAGTTATAGACTTGAGGCTACTCAAACTTTACCTTAATCGATAACTTTCACCATCCCACTAAAAGATGATACTTTGTACTCAAAGTAAAAACAAGAACAAAAAGTGCAAGGGGCATACCTTTTGTTGTCTCCCAGGAAGCACCTGATTTATTATCGCGGCATGATAAGAAGCTTTTGTGTTTATGCCTCTTCAAGGTTCCAATCTTCCAATATTCTGTTCTTTTCCATATCACCCATATAACCTTTTACCCTTTGTATATTGACTTTGAAAGTTTCGCCCTCCCTGCTTTCCAACTCGATAGCTCCATGACTAAAAAACACACAACTCTGAAGGTCCCCATCCACTTAGATTTGAGTTTTCCACGAAACCATCTCAACTTGGAGTTGTAAAGCAATACCATGTCTCCTAGAGCAAACTAATGATCCTTAATTCTACGATCATGGTGAACTTTCATTCGTTGTTTGTACAAAGCAGAGCTGTCATATGCTCGCAACCTAATCTCATCAAGCTCGTTCACTTGCATTAACCTAGAGGTTGCTACTTCATGCCAATATAGATTCAGCTTCTCAGTGCCCCTAATGCCTTGGGTTCTAGTTCAATCGGTAGGTGGCATGCCTTTCCAAACACCTGTTGATACGAAGATATTTTGATGGGAGTTTTAAAGTGCGCCTGATAGGCCTATAAAGCATCATTCAACTTTCTTGACCAACCAGTATGATTCATATTCACTATTTTGGATAAGATTTGCTTTATTTCCCAATTTGATACCTCCACTTGTCCAGTAATTTGGGGATGATATGGGGTTGCCACATAGTACTTTAAACCATACCTTTCAAGGATAGCTTTAAATAGTTGATTGCAAAAATGAGAACCTCCATGACTGATAATTGCCCGAGATGTACCAAACCTTGAAATAATATTTTTGTAAAGAAATCCCGAAACACTCTTACCCTCATTGTTTGGTAAAGCAATGGCCTCCACCGACTGATGTTCGCACTCCAATAAGAAAGTAGTCGCTATAAGTAATTAACTTAATTGAGGTTAGGGTTGAATCTACAGGAAATACAGGGCTTGACTACAAGACTTCACCACTAATCATTTCTAGTATTTATGACTACAATCTCTAAATAGGGGGGTTATGACTCAAAAACAAACTAAAACATACACTAACTATAACGCAAGAAAACCCTCAATTTTAGGAACAACTTGGGTATTGTGTTCCCCATGGTTCATCAATTTGTTTACACTAGATACATAACTATAATTGGTGATTCACATGCAGGACGGTAACTTAGGTTCTTCCAGCCCTCTTGTGAAGGTGAACTTTAAATTTCACCATGGCACTTAGTCGGCCACTATGGCATGCCAACTAACCATTACCAATAGTCCCGATCAACCTCCCCTTGGTCAGGTTTGGTTGATTAGACGAGAACACATCAATCAAATTTTTTCATCTACTTCCCTTTTCCTATTCATCACTTACTTCGTCAGAATCATGATAGTAAGCATGCAGGGTTTGGTGTTAGCCACCACCAAACAACAATAAAAATGCAGTTTAATAGATAATACATGCAAAACACCAATCATTGAAATGAAAGAAAACTAGGTTATTTCAAGTCAACTACCCATGGTTCCCACAACTCCAAGGTGTGGGTGCTTAGCTAGTCATGGCTAAAGTAAAACACACAAAAATGCATATGATAGACATACTTGAGAGTTTCACCAATAAAAATGAAGGAGATAGGCACCATAAGTTTCAAACCCATAAGCTTGATTGATCAACAATGATTACAAGGCAATATTTGCAATTCCCAAAAAGGGTTTTCCAAGAGAGTATAATAAACTACTCTATAAACCTAAGAAAACCTTCAAAAGGTAATGGTGAAATTTCTACTGGATGAACTCTCGAAAAAAATACTTAACTTAAACTATATGTAGTATTTAAAAAATAACCCTAGAATTTACACAGAAAAGACAGCTGACAGCTGATAAGATTCACAATAATGACTCATAGGATGACCTATGAGTCATAGTCGGGGTCTCATATCTAGTTCTTGGTATCTTGGACTAAACTGTTATGACCCATAGGTACTAGTCGCTGCTTGGGCTATGACTCGTATGTTTGGCTCGTAGTCTTGGTCTTCAGTTATTAGTCCAACATTTTGGCTCTTTGATTCTTGCTACGAGTTCACCTATACGAGTTATAGTGTGTCTTACGACTCATAGGCTGGGCTCATAGGGGTGACCCATACTTGGAAGATTTCTAATTTTTGGTCTTTGATTCTTGCTATAATACAACCTACAACTCACAGAGTGAGCTACGACACATAGGTAGGCTTGTATGGCCTATGCTTCATCACAATTTGCAACCTCTCTTCAAAGTCATACCAACGTAACTTTTCTAATAGCTTTAAGAACTCACAAAATCTCTTGTTTCAGGCACCAAATATTCTATATTTTGACAGAACATCAGTACACTCATATTAGAATTTTTGCTTGTCCTCAAGAGATGACCCAATCTACACAAACAAAGAGAAATACATAGCAACTATACTAATGGCATATATATCAACTCTTCTGATTCAGGTAGCCAACCACTATTTTCAAAACAGGATTGTCAAGTTACTAAACAAACAACAACATAATGAGATACCATGTATAGCCATATGCTACTCAAGATGTACAAATGCCCTCACTTGAAAAGAAGTCCCTTACACTCATTTGAAAGCATTTAGTTTTGGGGACTGAGGAAGTATGCTCATTCTCACAATTAAAATTCAAGCATCCTGACTAACACCATATGCTTGCCTCTATACTTATCTTTTGGCTTGGTAATAACATGGAGTTGGATCACTTTAGGACTTATAGGCTTGTAACATAGGTTCAGGGTGCTTTGGTATGGTATTTTTCGCAAATAGTGACTAAATTTATCCTTGAACCAAGTTTACCAACACTTTTTGCTTTCATAATCCAACCCTTTTAAATCAATCCACCCTTATTCTCCTGTTCTGAACTTTTCTTGAGTGCTTTCTTTCTCTTTTTCAGCTGTGCCTTGATTTCAAACTCATGTTTTTGTTCCTTTTTCTTAATGTAAGGCACTTTTTTCCTTTTTCTTCACTCGATACATGGTTTTTTATTTCTTTCTTGATTTCCTCACTAACCACCTTATTATCATTAGTTTACCACAATAAGGGCCACCCAAAACTTAGGCTTTTAGCCTCAGATGAAGTTCATAATATCTATGCCTCAAACTAGGGCCACCAACTGCAGCCACCCTCAACTTAGACCTTTAGCCTCAATCAAGGTTCACATGTTCAAGGATAGACCAGGGCCAATATCAAGGTGTTTCATCAAATAAGGTTAGATCAACAGAGTGTCAAGAAAGAATGGGTGCATGATAAGCTCAAAAATTTGGGACAAGGGATTCACTCACTTATTTGGTGGGTCATTTAGGCTAAAAATGGTTTTACTCAAAGAACAAGGGCCTAAGATCATTTCCATCTCCACCATATCACCTAAACGAATCTTGGAGTAACAAGGCAAGTTCTAAGTTTATACATAATGCATGAATGCAGCAAAATGCACTTACAACATACATGGAATTTGCATCCACAATCAAGTATAGGCTAACAGGCCATGCTTTCAGTCTCAGCTTACCTTAACAATATCAGAACAAACATTGCCATATACTCAATATATGTATATCAATAATCACAACCTCAAAAATTTTGAGGTTACACAATTTTTTATCAAAAGTTTAAAGAACAGTTAAGAACTATATATATGCCAACAGATTATATTACTATGCATTTACAAATTATCTATACTTCCTAAAACATACCGGTTCAATAGAAAATAAAGCATCCACAAGCAAAAAGAAATACGGTAAGAAAAACTTGAGATAAAAAATGAGAGAGGTTATGGATGAGGCTACTTAGACATCACCTTAATTCATAACTTCCAACACCTCACCAAAACATGATACTTTGTCTTCAAAGTAAAAACACAAACTAAAGATGAGAAAATGAAAACTTACATAGATATATATACATTAAAAAGTAATAATTAACAAAAATAGTATCCAAAAACAAACATAAGAATATTATCCAACAAAAAATCAAAAAACCAACAGAAAAACAAAATTGTCTAACACAAAGACAAAATATCCATAAAGAAAAGTAAGAGCTGGGGTCAAAAGGGGTCAAACATCATGGTGCATCAAGCACCAATCTCTAACTGTTCTATGGGATCCTGAGTATGTCTCTCCTCCTCTGTTGCCTGGACTATAGCTACTCCTAAGGTGCCCACTCCCTGTGGGGTGTGCTATGCTTGGTCTCTCTAAATAGTTGCCAATAACAGTGACTCCTGAACCACCACTTCTAGTATGGGCTCCTTCTCCTCAGGTCTCGGCTCTTTGGGGTCAGCTCTGGATTACCATGCTCAAGGGGCCTCTTCCCATGGTTGTCCAAAGGGTCAGTAAGCCAATCAAATGCCTCAACACCAAGCGATGCTAGATCTAGGGCTGGAACAGGGGCTACTAACAGCTGTAATAAGTCAACATAATATGACCAACTCCTCAGCAGCTATACTCATGTCGAGAGGCGTAGCTCCCTCAAGTCTCTTATGAACTTTAGACTCAAATGCATCGACCCAGGCATCCACTGCTTGGACTCTCTAATCAACCAAGTCTTGAGCATATGCCTTCATCCTCTCCTTAGATTCTCTACTAGTTTGATCAACCAGTGGTTGAACCCGCATTGACAGCTCACGTAGCCTGCCCTCTGCTACAGTTACCATGAGCAATAAAGACTGAAATGCAATAGTAGAGTAAAGAGGGACAACCTATAAAAAAGGTGTTGCTGGTACTGGAGTGCTAAAGAATGGTGTAGACTCGATCTCAACTCAAATGTAGTCTCCATAGATTCATGATAAAGTAAAATCCCTTGATGACTTTAGTAGCTGGAGTAGTGCCGGTAGTAGCTAGAGGTGAACTTGGAATCTGAGGCTTTACCAGAATAGCTCTAGGATAGTTGGACGGGCTGCTCATGGTAAAGCCACTGGGTTCTTATCAGCCTTTATTAGGTTAAGATCCATAGTGTATGTAGCCTCTACATGAGGGTCCCAGTGAGGCTCAATAAGAACACCTATTGCACTGCATAGTCAATAAATCAAAACTGGAAATGGTAGTGAGGTGCTCGTTCGAGCTGCAACTTTATGATTTTGCTGTGAAATGATTCGGGCCCAATCTATAGCATAGACAGCTAGGATGTTGGACAATAATATGGATCTCTCAAGGGTAATCACATTATCTGTGAAAGTCGGCCTAATATGCCAACGGATAATGGACCACAAAAACTTGGCCTGAAATGATAGGTGTGCTTTAACTATAGGATGTCGTGGTTTGTGGCACACTTCAGCTCTACACCCTTCTCGTAGATTTGACTGGCTATCCACCGTAGTAACTTTTTCCGAGCCATGATGTACTTTCCAGTCACTGTTGTCCTTATATTCTCAATACGGCTATTGTACACTCAGTAGACTAAGGAACTATATAAGAAGGCCCAAACTGCACTCTCGAATCAGCTCTTCTGAGATATCAACTTTTCTCCCCTAGACTGTTACCACCTATAGCCTGGGCTGCTCAATTGGTCTTTTGTTCTTTGGCAACACCTGGTGGAGTGTAGCAAGATATGCTGCATAGAACTCACGGACTATGTAAGGGGCATATTTGCCCAGATGTTGTGTCGTATACCATAATCCATGCTCATCTAACCCAACATCCAACCCGCGCAGTCTATCTAAGCTTGAGGCATTCAACTGGGACTCCTTATGAAATTGGCAAACCGGCTTGCCTTACCCCTTAGGCTCCAACCCTTGGTGATATACTTCCTTCATCCCAGGGATGCACCATCTGCAGTCAGCTAGAGGCTGGGACTGGACCTTCTCCTGCTGAGAAGTTCTTTTTGACTCTAACTCTGAACCTGACTGTGAGAGGGCCATCTGTGGCAAGCTGCTATCTGACCCATCCTCGTTGCCCTATTGCTCCTCCTCTTCAGATTAGGAGGAACTACTTACTGCCATGGGCGTCTATGCTGCAAGTGCTTGCGTCTGAGGCCTATTGACCTCTAGGTCTAACTTGAATCTGTGGACTTCCATAGAGCCCTCGGATTTCTATGTTTTAGAGGATTCGTCCCGCAACCTCCATTGGAGAGCTTTAATTACCCGTCTGTCTTTTGGAGTCATTTAATCTATAAATGACCCACAAAGCAACATATAAGTCCATGATGTTTGATCCACTAAAATACAAAACAAAGAACAAGAAACAAAATAACTAAAAAGTAACTGTGCACTAATGCAACTGCAGGTTTATAGCTACGAGTGCAGTTATGACTCATTGTGTGACTTACGAGTCGTAAACTACCCTCGTAGAACCAGTATACCTTCAAAAGTGCTTTCTGATCCCAAATAGGAGACATAATTATGACTATAGGATACCTACGAGTCATAGTCTTAGTCTCATACCTATTCGTAGAAACATTTGCAAAATAGGAAAGTTTACGAGACCCTCACTACGAGTCATAGCAGGCACTACGAGCCATATGTGGGTCTTGTATGGGAAAATGACAGAACTACAGGTGTCTAATGCTTGCTATAAGTGGCCACTATGACTCTTATAGGACTTACAAGTCATAGGAGTACCTCATAGTTGAGCACAGATGTCACCTATAGTGCCTGCACTTTCCCACACAAAGGATAAATCACTGACAGAATTCAATTCAATCAAGCACATCAGAGCAAGACTAAGTTAAATGGCACATAATTAATTCCGTTGTAGCATCAGAAATTTAAAATGACAATCATCCCTAGGAATCAAAACAAATTCCACATTTCGTCAAGCACCCCGAACACAAAATACTATGCAACTTAACATTTGACAACTACAAAATACTCTAAGGAATGGAATCTCCACACAGAGAAATTCAATCCAATCCGAAATGGTCAAGCATTGATATCACATCCACACTACCTAAAATTCAATTCTGACAACCATTCAGCCTACAAGTGAGAAAAAATTAATCATCACATACCAAAATAACAAATTTCGTACGCACAATCACCTACTTAAGAGTTTAAATAAGGTTCAATCCGCAACTCAAGTCTTTAAAAGACTAAACACCCTAGATTACAAGTCTATTGCAATAATCAATCTATGTCATGCTTAAACATGATCAAACTAGACTTATACTCATATAGGGAAGAATGCTCATCACCAAAATTAAATCAAAGAGCTTACCATTCAGATTGCGAAGTGAACCAAAGCAAAGAGGAATGAAATTCACATCAAAACCCTAAAGATTAATACCCTCGCCATAATCTTCACTGAAAGATGACATGGGTAGCTGGGATTTTGGTCGGAGAAAGAGTTACGAAGTGAAAATTGGGGTTTCTATTATCTTAGGGTTAAGCAATTAGAAATTTGGTGTCAAAAATGATTTTGACCCCTTATATAAACAAACCAGATCAACTTTAAAAAAGATTCAAATTGGGCCTATGAGACCCCGACTATGAGTCATACGTCATCCTATGACTCATAGGTCCCAATCTAGTATCAACCCCAACACTTGGTAAAAATTAGGAATCATACCTGGATGCTACGAACCCCTCTTACGAATCATAGGGAACCTTACAACTCATAAAGTTAGCTTATAGTGTATATGCCAACTTCAGATACTCTCTATTTCCCTCTATGAAGCAGGACTATGAGGCATAGTGAAGGCTGCGACTCGTAGTCCTGTTCATAGAAACTTCTCCAAGTGTCATTTTTTTTAGATCTTTAGTTCTTCAATTCTCACCTGCAAACCAAATCTTAAAACACAAGAATTTCCAAAATCTTACAATTGCATCAATGTCTTTCAATCATAGAAACAAACTCATAGCTTCTAACTAAGAATCTCAACAACCAAAAACACTTGAAAATAAACCAACACTTATCAACAATGCTTGGGTTGCCTCCCAAGAAGCACCTTGTTTAATGTCGTGGCTGGACTTTGTCATCTTCCTTCATCAACTGTCATCGAGGGTCCATACCTTACTCTTGCACTCATCTGGGTGTTTTATGGCTTGGCGGATATCGAACACAACCTCTATATCATTAACCCTAAATCGTAATTGGCCTGAATCCATATCTACTAGGGCTTTCCCAAGTTGTCAGAAATGGTCTTCCCAAAATGATGGGCACCTTAAAATCAACTTTACAGTCAAGGATCACAAAGTCCATTGGGAAGATGAATTTATTCACTTTAAGAAGCACATCTAAAAGGATTCCCTCTGGGTTTTTAATGGTTTGATCTACCATAAACAACCTCATTCTTGTCAGGGTAGGAGTACCAAGGCCAAGACTTTTGAATACGACAAGAGGTATCAAATTGATGCTCGCTCCTAAGTCGCATAATGCTCTTGCAAATTCAACATCACTGATAGTGCAAGGGATGGTGAATGCCCTGGAGTCTTCTTGTTTTTGCACAAGGTCTTTGGTCATAATCACACTACATTCTTAGAGTTCTTGTGAGAACTCTTGGCTCAATGTCGTTTATTAGTGACCAAATCCTTCATATATTTTGCATACTCGGGCATTTTCTATAAAGCTTCTAGAAGGAGGGATGTTGATGGAGAGTTGCTTTAAAATCAAGAGGAAGTGTTTGAGTTTACCCTCCTCTTCCTTCCTCTTAAGCCTCAGAGGTAATGGATGAGTAGGTTTAGGAATTTATTGCGATTTCTCATGCTCCCTTACCAATTTTTGTTGCATCCTAACAACCTTTGTATCTTCTCCCTCAACCGCAACTTCACTACTAAGACACTTCTCATCGACTTCATCCACAATCACTGGCATAGGGGGATCTACCATGCTTTTTCACTCCTACTCATCACTACCATGTAATGCCCTTCATTTTTAGGATTTTGAACCATGTTGCTAGGTAGGGTACCTTTCTGGTGTTAGTTCAACTTTGAAGACATTTGTCTAAATTGTTATTCAAGTTTTTTGATTGCAATTTAATGAGACTCTATCTTCTAGTTCATACTAGAAATATCTACTTTTATTCCCTTTAAAGTCTCATCTTGATAGTCGGCTCATTTCAACAATTTTTCAAACATATCTTCTGTCCTAGAGTTGACCCGGCATTACAATTGTGAGGGGACATATAAGGACTATTATTCCATCCCTCTCTTCTCCCCTATTATATATCTGGTATTCTCTCTCTCTCTCATAGTATCCACTTGGGTTGTCTCTATATATCCCGTCACGGTAGAAGTTTCGACCTTGATTCCCAGAACCTTGCCTCCAATAGTCCAAATTGGACCCTTGGGGGTTGTTTCAGAAAACCGTTGCTTGGTTGCTTACAAAACATACATCTTCATCAAAGAATGGGTCATCATAGGTAGTAGTCTTTGGAGGTTGGTGAGTGACTGCATAGATGCTTGCTTGGTTTTGGTTCAAGACTAAGTCCATGCTTGTGCAAAGTTGAGCAAGTTACTCTATGATCTCTTCTTTTACCTTTGCTTGCTTATTATTGCTATTAACTGCACAAGACAGTTTTATCACACCTCACTGTCATTTCCCCATGCTCTATTTTTTTTGACAACTTATTCCATTCTTAGGGATATCAATGCAAAAGGTTCGTCTAGAAACATGCCTACCATGTTTGTATGAGCTCAAGCTTGACTATTCTCATCAAGTGTCCGATAGAAAATCTCGACCAAGGTATCATTGACAATTTTGTTATCAGGGACCATCCTTAAGCATTTAATAAGCCTCTCCCATATTGTTCTAATAGAATCACCTGGAAATTGCTCAAAGTTGTGGATTTGATCATTGAGCTTCATCTTATTAGATCTTGGGAAGTATCTTTCAAGGACTACTCTCTGAAGTTCAGCCCAACTTGTGCTAGTGCATGGAGAAAGCTTAGACAACCATACAACTGCATTCCTAGTCAACAGCAGTGGAAACACTCTTAACCCAACAACATCAAGAAAAAGGTTTTGTGTCCTGGCACTTTTGCACCTAAAAAATATATTCTGAAGATGATAGTGGGGATCCTCGGAAGGTAGCCCTGTGAATAGATCTCAATTTTGGAGCATTTGAAGCAATCGACTTGATATCATGAACTTAGTATCACCGATAAAGGAGGCAGTACTATAGCACCAATAACATCTCTAGCTATAAAGTTCAATCGACATTGATTCCATCCATAAGCATTTTCAATGAAGTCCCTGAGCTGTGGCCTGTTACCTCTTTGTGGTGGATTCTTCTTTTATCCATATCCTAATTCAAATACATATCCTACTCAACCTCAATATCCTTATTCACTTGAGCCATCCTTCTTGGTAGTCGATGGATCTCCAAATTTAATAGAGCTTAGGGATTGCCTTGGCTCCCTGTGTTGGGCATACAACCTAGTATACCCAGCAAAAGAAATTAAACAACAAAAATAGAAACAAAATAAAGTACAAGTGACTCTAGAAATTAACAGTAGAACTAACTAATAGTGAAATCAAATCAAAACCTAGCTATATTGCTTGGCAACGGTGCTAATAGGTTTTTGATGATGTTCATACTTCAAAAGCGGTCGCTATTATTAATTAACCTAACCGAGGTTAGCATCGAATCCACATGGAATACAGGGCTTGACTACAAGACTTCACTACTAATCATTTCTAGTATTTATCACAACAATCTCTTAATAGGGGGTTTTTGTGATTCAAAAACAAACTAAAACAAACACCAACTGTAACACAGCGAAACCCTCAATTTTGGGAACAACTTGGGTATTGTGTTCCTCATGGTTCATCAACTTGATTACACTAGATACATAACTATAATTGGTGAATCGCATCTAGGATGGTAACTTAGATTCTTCTAGACCTCTTGTGAAGGTAAAGGTCAAAATTTACCATGGCACTTGGTCAGCCACCATGGCGTGCCAACTAACCACTACCAATAGTCTTAGTCAACATCTCCTTGGTCAGGTTTGGTTGATTAGACGAGAACACATCAAATGAATTTTATCATCTACTTCCCTTTACCTATTCATCACTACCTTGGTCCAGATCGTGATAGTAGACAAGGTTTGGTATGGGCCACCACCAAACAACAATATAACTAAAGGAAAATAGATAATATATGCAAAACCCCAATCATAGAAATGCAAGAAAATTAGGTTTTTTCAAGTCAAATACCCATGGGTCCCACAACCCGAAGTTGATACTTTTACCAATAACAATGAAGGAGATGGGCACCACAGGTTGAAAAACCCACAAGCTTGATTGATCAACAATGAGTACAAGGCAAAATTTGCAATCCCCAAAAATGGATTTTCTAAGAAAGAACAATAAACTACTCTAAAAACCTAAGAAAAGTTTCAAATGTAATGGTAAAATGTCTACTGGTTGAACTCTAAAAAAAATCCTAACTTACACTATATATAGTATTTACAAAATAACCCTAGAATTTACACAAAAAAGATAGCTGGCAGCTGATAAGTTTCGTAGTTACAACTCCTAGGATGACCTATGAGTCGTAGTCAGGGTCTCATATCAGGTTCTTGGCATCTTTGATTGAACTGGTATGACCCATAGGTACGAGTCATTGCTTGGGTTATGACTCATATGTTTGTACCATAGTCTTGGTCTTCAATTTTTGGTCCAACATTTTGGCTCTCTAATTCTTGATACGAGTTCACCTATATGAGTCATAGCATGTGTTATGACTCATAGGCTGGGCTCGTAGGGGTGACCTTCACTTGACAAATTTTTGATTTTTAGTCTCTGATTATAAGCTTCTTCATAACCTACGACTTGTAGAGTGAGCTACGACTCGTAGGTGGGCTCGTATGGCCTATGCTTCAGCAAAATCTACAACTTTTCTTCAAAATCATGAAAACCTAACTATTTGGCAATATCAACACAAAAACATATAAACATACTAAAAGTTTTCCTTAAGAACTCACAAAATCCCTTGTTTCAAGCACCTAATATGCTTTATTTTGACAGCACATCACCCACTTGGGGACATAATCAATTGCAACCAAAATGTACTTTTTACCATGAGAGATCACAAAGGGTCCCATAAAATCAATTCCCCAAACATCGAATAGTTCTATGACTAAAATAGGATTTCAAGGGAGTTTGCGGCTTCGCAAAACTCCTCCCTCTCTTTGATATCTATAATAAGATTTTACATAATCATGGGCGACTTTGTATAAAGATGGCTAGTAGTAGCCACACTAGAACACCTTGTAAGCCGTTCGAGCTACATGATAATGGCCACCCACCAATGAAGAGTGATATGCCTTAAGAATGCTCATCATCTCCAGCTTTGGAATACATCTACAAATGATCCCATCCGAACAAATGCAAAACAAATATGGGTCATCCTAGAAGAATTTCTGTAAATTATGCATGAACTTGTGATATTCATGGGTGTTAAGATAGGAGGAACTATATCACTCATCAAATAGTTAACATAATCTGCAAACCAAGGTATAAGATCATATGGCGCTGCCAAAACTCTTTCATCGGTTTATCTCTAACCCATTATTAAACTTTATCATAGCTTCATCTTCCAATCTAGAAAGGTGATCAGCAACCTAGTTTTTCAATCCTTTTCTATCAATCACATCAAAATTGAATTCCTGCAATTGAAGTACCCATCTTATCAACCTTGGCTTTGTATCTTTCTTTGCCATCAGATATTGAGTATTGCATGGTCTATTTGTACGATCACTTTCAAATACAAACACCAATGCAAGCAACTCTTGTTCGATCATAGTGTAATTCTTCTAGGCCACATACCTTCAGTGTTTTGCTGGCATAATAGATCGGGTGCAGGACTCTATCTCTTCGTTGCCCGAATACCACACCGAGTACAACCCCGCTAACACCACACATTAACTTAAATGGTTGTGACCAATCTGGAGCTATGATAATGGGTGTTATGGTTAGCCTTCTCTTCAGTTCTTCGAAGGCGTGCACTCATACATCATCAAACACAAACTTTGAATCTTTTTCTATCAACTTACACAAGGGTTATGAGATCTTGGAGAAATCCTTGGTGAAATGGCGGTGGAATCCAACATGGCCTAGAAAACTTCTGATACCTTTTACCAAAATTGGTGGTGGCAATTTTTCTACCACCTCGATTTTTGCTTTATTCATCTCAATTTCTTTGCCTAAAATTCTATGACCAAGCATGATGCCTTCTTTGACCATAAAGTGACATTTTTTCCGATTCAACACTAGGTGACTCTCGACATATCTCTCTAATATAGTACTCCAATGCAACAGATATTCTTCAAAAGATTGACCCACAACACTAAAATCATCCATGAACACTTCCATAGTGATTTCTACAGTAGCAGAGAAAATGGACATCATGCATCTTTGAAAGGTTGCCGGAGAATTACATAATCCAAATGGCTTTCTCTTAAATGCAAAGTTACCGTATGAACACATAAAAGTTGTCTTCTCTTGGTCTTCAGATGCAATGGCAATTTGATTGTAACCGAAATAGCTATCAAGAAAATAATACCAACCCTTTTTTGCTAGTCTATCAAGCATTTGATACATGAATGACATGGGGAAATAGTATTTCTTAGTGGAGACGTTCAATTTTTGGTAGTCAATGCACACTCTCCATCCTGTAACTAGTTGCATGAAAATTAACTCATTCTTTTCATTTGGCACTAGAGTGATACCCCCCTTCTTTGGAACACACTGTACTGGACTCACCCACTCACTGTCAGCGTTTGGGTGGATTACTCCTGCATCTACCCACTTGATGATTTCTTTCCTCACAACCTCTTGCATTGGGGGATTCAACCACCTTAGATGTTCGATACTTGATTTGTAATCCTTGACTAGCTGAATCTTATGAGTGCATATCCCAGGGGTATGCTAGTAATGTCTGCAATTGTCTACCTAATAACCTTTTTATGCTGCTTGAGAACTGAGACTAGGGCTTTTATTTGGGCTTCACTTAGATTTGTTGCAATGATGATAGCTAGTGTACTATTTTCTCCTAAGTATGCATATTTTAGATGCGATGGTAATGCCTTTAAATCTAACTCTGGTAGGACTTCTACAGAGGGTCTTGTAGGTGGCGACTCCCTATTACATAAATCCAACTCCAACTTTGCTTGTCGCCTCAGCCCAAATGACACCCCAAGTTCATTTACTATTTCCTCATAATCAGGAATGTTGTCACCATTGAAGTTCATCAACACGGTTACCGGAGGATCAACACCAAGCCTCAACTCCACCGGGATTTCTACTTTATCCTCCTCATCCATTGTAATCATTGGCATGACTTAGAACTCCGAGCTACTTCCATCTTTCTGACCCACTTGAAACACCACTGCTTCTTCACCAAACTTGAAAGTAAGTAGGGTCTTCTCCATATCGACTAATGCTCGATCTATGGCTAAGGAAGTTCTTCCTAAAGTGATTGGAACTACAAAATCAACTTCATAGTCAAGTGTAACAAAATCTGTAGGAAATATAAATTTATCTACCTTTACTGACACATCATTTAGGATCCCCATAAGCTTTTTGACCATTTTGTCTGCCATCAAAAACAACATTTTCATAGGAACAAGGCTCCCCAAACCCATATTTTGGAATATGGCTAGAGGCATGAAGTTAATGGTAGCCCTTTATCACACAGTGGTTTAGAAAACCCCAGTTCTCCTATAGTACATGGTATGGTGAATGCACCCAGATCCTCACACTTCGACACTAATGACTTAGTAGTGATGGCACTACAACACTAAACATTTTTGGAAAGGTCTTATCTCATTTTTAACTTCCTTTTGACTAGGTCTTTCACCCGGCATCCTCTCAAGGGACTCAACTAAAAGGATATCTACTAACATATTTTTTAACACTGCCAAAATTTGTTCAAACATACCTTTCTCCTTTCTTTTTCAAAGCCTTTGAGAAAAAGGAGGAGGGGACCTCGGAAAGATTATATACTTCTTCGGTTGCTCATTCATATTGTCTACCTAGTTTCCTTCATTCATCCTTTTCTTGCGGTTCTTATTTTCTACCTCTTACATAGGGGGTTTTGCATCACCTTTGCCATCCCAAGTCATCACCGCCATGCAATGCCCTTCTTTTTTAGGATTTTGGACCGTATTGCTTGGTAGGGTGCATTCTTTGTGTTGGTTCAATAGCGAACACACTTGCCCAAAATTGTTGCTCAAGTTGCTTAATTGCTACAGAGTGAGACTATATTTTTTAGTTAATACTTGAAATATCTACTTTTATTCCCTTTAATGTCTCATCATGGTGGTCGGCTTGTTTAAACAATTTTTCGAACATATCTTTGATCCTGGAGTTACTTGACCAGCTATCACAATTGTGTAGTGGCACATAAGGACCATTGCTATAGCCCTCTCTTCTCCCCCAATCTATGTCTAATAATCTCTCTCTTATAGTATCCACCCTAGTTATCTCTATATATCTCATCACGATTCATGTTCCGACCTTGATTCTCAAAACCTTGCCTCTAATAGTTCAAATTGGACCCTTTGGAGGTTGTTGAGTGCTCGCATGGACGCATGCTTGGTTTCTCTTTAAGAACAAATCTATACTTGTGAGAAGTTGAGCAAGTTGCTCTATGATATCTTAATTTACCTCTACTTGCTCATTATTGGTATTAACTGTACAAGAAGATTTTATCACACCCCACTCTCACTGGCCTCATGCTCTATTTGTTTTGACCACTTGCTCCATTTTTGTGGCTATCAATGTGAAAGGTTGGTCTAGGAACATGCCTCCCATGATTATGTCGCGCAAGCTTGACTACTCTCATCAAGTGCCCGATAAAAAAATTTCAACCAAGGCATCATCCACAATCTTCTGATCGAGGATCATCCTTAAGCATTTGGTGAACCTTTCCCATGTTGTGCTAATAGAGTTGCCTGGTAATTGCTAAAAGTTGTTTATTTTGTTCCTTGAGCTTTAACTTCTTGGATCTTAGGAAATACCTTTCAAGGAATACTCTTTGAAGTTCAGCCAAATTTATGATCGCACTCGGAGGATGCTTAAATAACTATAAAGCTGCATTGCAAGTTAATGACAGTGGAAACACTCTTAAACCCACAGCATCAAGAGAAAGGTTTTGTGTCACCATGACCCTTTTGCAAACAAACACCACATTCTGAAGATGACAGAGGGGATCCACTAAAGGTAGCCCCTTGAACAAGCCATGGTTTTGGAGCATTTGGAGCAATCCAATCGAAACCGTGAACTTAGTATCTACCAGTAAAGGAGGTAGTACTCTAGCATCGGTAACATCCATAGCCATAGGGTTTAATCGATATTGATTTCATCCATAAGCATTCTTATTGAAGTCCTTGAGTTGTGGCTTGTTACCCCTTTGTGGTGGATTCTCCTCTCTATCCATATCCTCATTCGTATGCATATCCTTCTCAACCTTAATATCCTTATTCACTTAAGCCATTCTTCTTCGTAGTCAATGGATCTCCAAATAAAGTGGAACTAAGGGATTGTCTTGGATCCTCGTGTTGAGCATACGACCTAGTATACCCTGTAAATAAAATCAAACAACAAAAACAAAAACAAACCTAAAGTACAAGCGACTCTAGAAATAAACACTAGAGCTAAGTAATAGTAAAATCAAGTCAAAACCTAGTCATATTCTCGGCAAGGGCATCATAATTTCTGATGATGTTCATGCTCTAACAAGAAAGCGAACGTTGTCAGCAATTAACCTAACCGAGCTTAGGATCAAATCCACAAGGAATATAGGGGTTGACTACAAGACTTCACTACTAATCATTTCTAGTATATATGACTACAATCTCTAAATAAGGGGGTTGTGATTCAAAAACAAAATAAAATAAACACTAACTATAATGCAAGGAGATACACAGTTTTGGGGACAACTTGACAATTGTGTTCCCCATGGTTTGTCAACTCAATTACACTAGATAACATAACTACAATTGGTGATTTGCATGCAGTATGATAACTTAGGTTCTTCCAGCCCTCTTGTGAAGGTGAAGGTCAAATTTCACCATGGCGCTTGGTTGGCCACTATGGTGTGCCAACTGACCGTTACCAATTATCCCAGTCAACCTCCTCTTGGTCAGATATGGTTGATTAGATGAGAAACACATCAATCTAATTTTGTCATCTACTTTTCTTTTCCTATTCATCACTACCTTGGTCAGGATCATGATAGTAGGCGGGATTCGGTGTTGGCCACCACCAAACAACAGTAAAAATGAAGGGAAATAGATAATACATACAAAAGCCCAATCATAGAAATGTTAGAAACCATTGTTATTTCAAGTCAACTACCCATGGTTCCGACAACCCCAAGTTGGGTGCTTAGCTACTCATGGCTAAAGCAAAACACACAAGAATGCACATGATAGACATAGTGGAGAGTTTTACCAATAATAATGAAAAGAATAGGCACCACAAGTTGCAAACCCACAAGCTTGATTGATCAACAATGAGTACAAGGTAAGATTTGCAACCCCCAAAATGAGCTTTCCAATAGAGAATAATAAACTACCCTAAAAAACTAAGAGAATTGTCAAAATGTCATGGTAGATTGTCTACTGGTCAAACTTCTCTCTTAAAATCCTAACTTAAATATGGTATTTACAAAATAAGCCTAGTTTTTACACATAAAAGACAAGCTGGTAGCTGATAAGTCTTGTAGTTATGACTCGTATTAGGTTTTTGGTATCTTGGACTGAACTAGAATGATGCATAGCTATGAGTCATTGATTGAGATATGACTCGAATATTTTGTCTCATAATCTTGGTTTTTAGTTTTTGGTCCAAAATGTTGGCTCTCTTAATCTTGCGACAAGTCTACCTATACGAGTCGTAGTGTGTCTTACAACTCGTAGGATGTCCTTGAGTGATCTTCACTTGGCAGATTTCTGCTTTTTGGTCTCTAATTCCTCCTATGGCATTACCCTATGACTCGTAGATTGAGCCACAACTCATAGGTTAGCTCGTAAGGCCTATACTTCAGCAAAATCTGCAACGTTTTCTTCAAAATTATGCTGACCTAACTTTTCTACAAGATTAACACAAAAACATATCCAAACGCTAAAACGTCGCTTTAAAAACTCACAAAATCCCTTATTTAAGGCACCAAATATGTTGTATATTGACAACACATCAATATAATTCACCATGGCAAATAGCTGTCATACTTTTTCATCTGTATCACTCAACTCATCTTCTTGAATAATTCTTAGACATGGTATTTCCACTCAAGCAGGTGTCACCGCTTTTGTTCCATACACCAACAAGTACATAGTTGCTCCAATTGATATTCTTACAGTAATGCGATATCCCAATAGAGCAAAATGTAGCATTTTGTGCCATCCTTGATGCCTGTCGATCATTTTCCTTAGGATCTTTTTAATATTCTTGTTGGTAGCCTCTACAGCTCAATTCATTTGAGGTCAGTATGCCGTTGAATTTCAGTGGGTAATTTTGAATTTCTTACATATCTCCTTCATCAAATTACTATTAAGATTTGCTCCATTATCAGTGATGATAAAATCCCAAAATGACATATCAAGTTATTGTACACAAAATTAGCTACCACTTTCTTTGTCACAAACTTGTAGGAGATTGCCTCTATCCACTTAGTCAAATAATTAATGGTGACCAAAATAAATTTGTGACCGTTAAAGATAGTCGTCTCTATTGGACCAATGACTTCCATGCCCCAAGCTACAAATGGCCAGGGAGAACTCATAGCTTTGAGTTTGTAAGGGGGGACACGAATCAGGTCACCATGTATCTGAGACTAATGGCTTTTCTGTACAAACTTGCAACAGTCATTTTCCAAGTCATCCAAAAAGAACCAGCTCATAAGATTTTCCTTGCTAAAGTGAGTCTATTCATATGAATACTGTAAACCCCAGTATATATTTGTTCAACAAGCTTTATGTCTTCTGCGGTATCAACCTATCTAAGGGTACCTAAGTCTGGAGTCCTCCTATTAAGGATTTCCCCACTTGGAAAGAAGTTGTTGACCCTTCCAGCATATAGCCCTCTTATAATCGAAAGTAGCATTTTAGGATAAGTTCTGGTCTCTGAATACTTCTTTATATCAAAATACCAAGGCTTGCCTTCTAGTTCTGTCTCAATATGCAAATAATGGGACTGTTAATCTCTCAAATCTATCTCCAAAGGATTAATATACATCATATCCGAATGTTGAATCAATGAGGAAATAGTGGCAAGGGCATCGGCGAACTCATTCTGTACCCTTGGTGTGTGCTTGAACTCGATCTTTTGAAATATTTTACATAACCTCTATATCAAGTGCACATATGGTATGATCTTTAGGACTTTTACAACCTATTCTCCTTGAACTTATGAATTAGCAGATCTGAATCTCGTATAACCAACAACTTTTGAACATTTATATCAGTGCCCATACTTAAACCCAAAATGCAAGCTTCATACTCAGCCATGTTATTAGTATAATGAAATAGTAGTTTTGCAGCTATTAGGTGATGTTAACCAGACTCTAATACCAAGATTGCTCCAATACCACTCCCTTGGAAATTCACTGATCCATCAAAGAATAATCACTAACTAGGGTATGCCTCCAAGATATCTTCTCTCGCAAATGATATCTCTTCATTAGGAAAGTAGGTTTTAGGTGGTTCATAATCAACATCCAGGGGATTTTCTGCATGATGGTCAGCTAAAGCTTATTCTTTGATTGCTTTTTGTGTCATATACATGATGTTGAACTCGCACAAAAACATTTGCCACTTGTATAACCTTCCTGTCGGCATTGCTTTCCAAAAGATGTACCTCGATGGATCCATCCTCGAAATGAGGTATGTAGTATAGGAAGATAGATAGTGCCTCAACTTTTGTGCAACCTAAGATATATAACTAGTGTTAAATAAAGCTAAAGCTAGCTGCTAGCACAAAGAAATAGTACTTGTAATAGCCTCATAGAAAGCCTTGACCTCTAACCTAGTTCAAGTCATGTAAAGTGGCCTTGACATTCTCTACCTTTGGCATCTACCTCACCGCCTCTAACAAGGGATCTAAAACCTTGTTGATAACTCTATTGATCATCTTGGCGCTCAAACTAGTCAGCTCTACGACCGTGATACTATCCTCTTTCTCTAACAATAGGTAGGGAAGCTAACTTGGTAGCTCAGAAAGCTAAGTACGCTGCCCTACACTTAGGAAAATCTCTGATCAGTGACCCATCTAGCTAAGTTGATCTCCATCTAGCTAGACCATTTTATCTTGACCCTCCTTGGGACTCTAACAAAAAGTATAGGATGGCCTTACGTGTCCTGTGGTTGTTGCGTTGCAATCCCTCTATCTGCGTGGGGAAGGAAGTGAAGATCCACTACGGCTAAAAGTATCTAGACCTCGATGGCCACTCTTAGTAGTTTGCAAAGATGCTTGGAATGGGTAACTAGACTGACCCTATTTAAGTTTCAGTGGTGATCTATGACTTTGTCCCCTAAATCTAGATTGGGATCCACTGAAACCTCCCTTAGGACGAGCACATTTATCGTTACCCACTTGGGACTCATGACTAAAATGCTCGATAGAACAAGTATGATCAATAATATTTATGTAAGATCAGCCTGAAGTCCCCAGAGAATGTGTGCCAATCCTTAACTATGATCTCAGGCCATAGTTGCTCCTCCTTTGTCAGTAAAATAGTTATGGCATACCTGGAGATCTCCTGAAACCTTGCCTTATACTAGGACACTGTTATTGTGCCCTACTCTAGACAAGTAAACTAGTCACACAGCCTATCTTTAGGCTCCTTGGAATGAATCTAGTCAGGAATAAATAAGAAAACTCTGCACAAGTCACAGGCGGTGCATCGGCTAGCCTAGTATCTTTGAAAGTTTGCCACTACTGCTGGGATGTGCCGTCTAATTGAGAGGTTGTAAACTCTGCCTCTGGACCTCAACAGCCCTAATGTATGAAACCTCTCCAAATAAGTTGTCAAAAACTCATGGGAATTCTCTCCAATTACCCCTGAATACCTTAGTGGAGAATATCTAAGAAAATGCCCAAGCACCTGCTAATCCTGGAAAGGTATGGCTTCTTCTGGTTGTGCGATTGGAGGTTCTGGAATGATGTGCTATACTTGGACCTATATGGAGGCTTTATTAAAGGAACAAGTGTTAGGCCCTACTAAATGCCCTTAAGTGCAACTAGCAATTGTCCAATAGCCGTATGCACCTTAGGTACAATGGCAAAAATGACTAGGGGCTATGGGGAATTGGCACCTTCTATGTGGGGGAACTGGTGCATCTGGCTATGGAGGAGCTGGGGAATCCTATCTCTACTCAATGGAGTTTGAGGGCTTCTCCCCATTAAGAACCAATAGGACACCCCCACCTCTACCCAAAGACCAACTGCTACATAGCAAACCAGCGAAAGAGTGAAATAATCAGATTCCAAGAAAGTTAAGACAGAGTTATACATAAACAGAATCAACAACAAAGAATCTCTTAAGCATCCCATAGCCTCCTGAATATGAGTTACTAGATAGTAGCTTTGTATATATGAGACCATTGAACCTAAGGATTTGATACCAACTTGTCATGACTCGCATTACAGGTCGTTGATGTCGCTCAACCCAACTACTCAAACACAGAAGGGGCAGTTATCATTAGCATATTACCAAACTTTATAGGTCAGGGTCGAATCCTAAGGAACAATATGTCAGCAAATAAGTAGAGCAAGGACCCATTGCTATGAGATTTTGACTCGACAGGCAAGTACCAAGGGTTCTAACTATATTGGGGAAAACTAATCTAACTCTACTACTACAAACAATTGGGCAAGGATTGGTTAAGCAAGGGAGCACCAACAGGGGATATGTGAATGAAGTAAATCTCAATCAATCCATCAAACTTAGCATCAAATATACCCTATGGGTACACTAGGTTACTTATAACTACCCCGGCTAAGGAATTATGTTTGGCAAGAGCCAACTACGGCCTCTCACATAGGATACTCAAAGACATGCCTAGCTTGAATACCAAAAAAGCAAAACACCAAAGACCTTAGTCATTTATTCCCTTTTGAGAATCTCAACTTATAAACTCATAACTATGATGCAATCTTCCCTCTTAACTACACCCGCTAAAGCAACAATTGAAGAATTAAGCTAGAATTAAGGACCTACTCAAATCTAACTTAAATAAGAAGATATGCAAGAACCCATAAAACAATTCAAGTAATTAAAGCAATTTGGGAGAAATTCTCTTGATTTTGCAAGTAAATCATCCACTAAGCATGAAATCAAGAGAAATAATCAAGACCTATATATAAATTAATAGCGAAGCTTCAATTAAATCAAAAATTTAGCATTCAACAACAACAAAAGAAAGATTGAGTGAAAGAGTTGACAATGGAGGCTCACACTCTTCAATCCACTCAAGAAATTGTAGAAACCTTGCTCTAAATCCTCCCACTAAACTAAATCTACACTATGATGTATTCTTCTTCAAGAATAATGTATAAATGTTCTTGTGTCTATTCCTAAATGATGAAGAATAAGTGTTAGGAGTGCATGTATATTGTGATTTTGGGACTAAAAAATAGTGAATTTCCAAAACTATCCCAGCACTGGTGAATACAACATTCCATGATCGCGCTCAGCATTCTGTGATGATGGGGTTATGTCTCCTTAGGATTCACCTTCCTGCTTGGGACTAGCACATGCTCACTTCTCTGCATGTTACGACTCGCGATCGCGAGCCTAAAAGCCACATTTGTGGAGTGTATTTGCTGCCAGGTACCATTTTGTGCAATTTAGCTCCTTTTGGCTTCAATTCAGCTCCAATCCTCAATTTTTCTTAGCCAAACCAAATCTACACCATATGTACCTGTAACATACACCATTCAAAGCACAATATGCCTCAAGTTATAGAATTAACAATACAAAACCATAAGAAAGAGTAAGAAATGAGTGCAAGTTATGCACTCATTAGCCCCCCCAACTTAAGACTTTGTTTGTCCTCTAGCAAAACAAAATAAAACCAAACTCGGTAGGCTACCAATTTAAGCACACAACTCCAAATCACTTTTACAACAAACAAGATCATGATCATGACAATGATTGGTACCAACAATTGGCACAAGTCTGAGGATGTCTATCAAGTGACTCCTCTCATTTCAAAAGCTTCTTTTTTAATACAAAGCATAATTTCAAGGTAGGATCAAGTCACAACACAAATTCTCAAGGAGTGACTCAAAATCCTAGTCAACTAACAAGTTTCACTTGGCTCAAACTTAGAAAAACATCCATATCACAAATCCATGTCAATTTATATCTCCTCATAAAAGGAAAGAAAGTCCCCGAAACACATATAAAAGTATTTAAAATGATCAAGGGACAAGGACTCAGACACTCACACTTACCAAAAGAACATCTTATGTAAACACATGCCACACTATAGGCTTGCCTTTATTTTCAATCAATATTGGCTCAATTTTATTTGGTTGGAAATTCAAAGGGTGGGCTTGTATTGTAGACTAAGGGGTTGGGTTGGATACAATTTGGACAATAGTGACTAACCCTGCTTAAGTCCCACACACAATATTCATTCTTTTTCAACTTTTTCATGATTTCTTTTTTGCATCACACCCCAATGCGCATTTTACCCATCTTTTTCATTTAGATTCCCCATTTACAACCACTTTTCAATACTTAGGAGGATTTCTTTTAAATTGAACTCTTTTTCATCATTTTTTTCATTTTGAAAGCACTCTTTTCCTTTTCTTTTCATTCCTCCATTCATTTTTTTCTTTTTTTCCTCACGATCCCCCGAGTGGTAGACACCCTTCCTTTTTCTCCTACATTATCCCCAAATTAGGCTTAAAGCCTCATTTGTCACAAGCATACAAAATTCAAAGAAAGATAAGGGTCCAAAAGAAAGATATTTATTCAAAAAGGTTCAAGGCTTGTAATTAAGGTTGCCAATAGAAAGGATTAGGCTCAAAAGGGACACTAGGGACAAATTTAATGTATTTGGTGGGTATTTATGCTAAGTAGACTCAATTAAAATCAAAGATTGCCTAAGATAATTTTCCCAACCAATGTCTATCTTGACAAATATTTCAAGACCAATAAAGAAAGCTCTAGGTGACATGAGTACACATAAGGAATAAAACAAAAACTGACAACACACCTGACATGCAAATTAAGTAAGAAAGGATCGATTTAGCTCTCAGTAAGATAAAAGGGACTCATTTTTTCAAATATAACCATCTAGCAAGTAAGAGTCACAGAAAGAGTTAAAAGTGTTGTCTTAAAATCATCCCAAAACCATTTTCTTCAAAAATTGGAGGGGTATAGACTTTCACAATCCACAACATTTTACTAAATATACTAGCACCAAACATTTCACAATCCCAATTTGTAGCTCCAACAAGATTCAATGGCTACTCAGACTTCAAGAAAAGACTCAATTTCACACATATGCTGAAATACTGATTGACAACTTCCCCTTAAGAAAGTCATTACTCAATCCATTATAGGGAACCATCTATCACACACCCCCTTAAAACTATAAATAATAAGGTAACAAATCTACTAAAATGGCTAAACTTAAATACAGTATATACAAGCCCATGAAGGGTATGGCATAGTTAAAATAAGATATTAAAATTCATTCAAATCATACGAGAAACCCCAACTACAATTGTACGGTGACCTCATAGTGCTACCACAAAGTAAAAGAAGAGAGAAGGGACTCCCTGAGATGATTACTTGGCACTCTGACCCGAATCTCCTCAATATAGTTAATTTCCAAGGCATTAACATACAATTCGTTTTTGACTCCAATTAACTCCTTAACATAGCACATTGAATCCTAGATCTTTGGTCTTCTTCCCTCACCTCTAGCAGATTTGAACTCAATGAAGTGTGTTTTTATCAGACCCATCTTCACACTCAGTTAGACCTACTTTCAAAATCACATGACATGAGTATCTTATTTGTGTTAAAGGTCATGGATTTAGGATAAACAGTCAACTGAATATAGTTTAGATCAAGCAATGAAATATTGCTACTTTAGTTTGGTGACATATTGCATTCTGCATTTGCGGTTACTATAGTGCATTTGCAGAGTTCCTAGCATAGCAATCCTATGCATTTGCGATAAATTATTAACAATCGTGAAAGGCTGAAAGTTTCCCTGGACAATACGATCGCGTTACAATATCCATGTTCATGGATAGAAACAATCGCTAGCATCATATTTTAGATTTTATAGAAGCATTTTGCTAGACACATGATAGATATACATTCTTAGCTTTGTTTTGACAAATATCACCCCTAAATCCACCTCTAATAACATTCCATCACTACCCAAAACAACAAATAACAAATTAGTATTAAAATATACTTTACTTTTAAAATAATTTTAGGCCCAAAAATCAACTTCTGCAACACCTTAAGGTGAGATACATAGCAATAGGAGCTAAACCTTAGAAAACAACAACAAATAAGCGCATTAGGGAGTTCAACTCCATGGATATAAAATGAGAGATTTAGAAAAGAAACGAACCCCTGCCAAGGTGTTTCCTAGTTACACTAACTAACAATTATGAACAGGAATGAGTTGTAGTGTGGAAGTCATACCTTGGAATGAGTGACCACACAGGATGAATAAAGGAAAAGTTAAGTTGTTCCTTGAAGACTTATGAGATTCAAATTATAAAGGAATTATTTACCTCATATATGATTTTTTTAATTCCATGCCCATGATCTCCTTTGTTTGAATATTTCAGACAAAGTCACCAATACATTGTCTTTTCATTTGGGAACCCATGCAGCATACCACTTTCGCAGAAGTCAAGCGCGATAGCGCCGCATCGTCGAATCTACACCCTCCGTGTTTGCAATGCAAGATCGCGTTTGCAAAAGTTCATTGAGTACCAAAACTGAGTACATTGTTTAGGACTTTAGGAGATACAAGCCCAAATGGGCAGTTCACCCTTGTGTAGTGGGCTATGCCTAGGTCCAAAGTGAGGTCAAAAAGGTCTAGTTTCATCCTTTTACTATTTTTATTGGTATTTCCACCCACTTCTTCAATTCAAATAATATGACACTTCAAAACTTGTCGAATACCACTAACAAAGATGAAACGACCCCAGAAAGTGCCCGCAAATGTAACTTAGAGGTGCTCAGAATCATAATTTTTATACATCTCATAATTCGTGCTCAATTTCAAAAATCTGACTTCATATTCATTTTCAGGTGGTCAAATTGAGTAGTAAATGGGTCTGACTCCTATTTAAAAGCAACCATAGTAAAATTTAAAAATTACAAAAGTGCAACTTCCAGAGATTATCCGCACCAATGGCACAACGCGCCAAGGCCGCGCTACAGTGTATTTTGTGCATTATTTTTCTTGTCTGGTCCAAGGCTTTTGGGTCTTGGCCCTAAGTTTTTCCTTGCGTAAAAATACCTATACTTAGCACTATTTCACACTCATATCATTCAAGACATCCCCAAATACTCTTTCAAACACTTGGACAATATTTTAACTCCAATTTCAAGTCTCAAAACTCATTTGGATTCTAAGGTTATTATTCAAGCTTCAAGTCTCCATTTGCAATCTTCATCAAGTTATCCTCCAAAGTCAAGGTGTGTGGGTTTCTTTCATGGGTTCCTTTCGTCCATAATACCAAAGTTCTCTTTTGTTAAACTTGCATGATTTAAAGTTGATTTACTCATGAATCTTACTTATTGTGAATTTCAATGCATACTATGTTGGGATTTCATGAAAGTATGGTTGTTTAGAATGTTTTGAGCTATGAATCTAAGATCAATTATGAGATTTGATGAAAAGTGTTGATATATGTTGCTTGAGAGTGTTACCAAGTATCTATTGGTAGTTTTACATTGAATTTTCTAGAATGATTTCACTCTTGAATTGCATGATGTTACACTAGCACTACACACCCGCCAAGTGTTTGATAAAATGTACGGTTATGGTTTCTTGAGGAATTGAAGGTCCAATGCATATCTTATGAGTTAAATGACTATATATTGATGAAAGAAATGCATATATATAATATTATCTTTATAATGTTGGGAATTGACCAAGCCTCACTCGGGGGGTTGTAGGTCCAAGTAACTTTGTTAAGGTTTTTTTTCCCACTATTTGGTGAGTCCTCCATTTCAGGAATGATGTTTATGACCTCATACTATGTTCTGAGACTATCTTTCTTTTATGTATATGTTGACTATGAGGGTGAGCCCTGTAGGTTGTCTTGGCCCCCGCTAAGTATCTAAGTTGTAGAGGTTTTGTTGGACATATTTTGTATTACGCTATAAGCATTAACTCTCTCTTAACTCTTGATGTTTATGATATAAAAGTTGTCCCTTAGCCCCATTTGTCCCCATTTACTATATCTTATTGTATTTTATTGCTTTCGCGACTAAGAATGTGTAATGATATATTAAGAGGCTTGCTTGGGGTCCCTTCAGGTTTCCCTTACGCCATGTCACACAGGCTTGATGCATGACAAAGACTTGAACATTCTGAAGGTTAGCCAAAAAATCAAATATAGAAATTAAGAACCTACTCTAAAATTTAAAATACAAGAATTTATTAAAATATGAATAAAATTTAATTTACTATGCATTTATGTTTCTACTTTGAGGCAATGAATCTCCTCCCCATTTTCAAGATGCATAACCATTTGAGCTCATGAGGAGGGTGATGAGAGACAATCAACTCTTTCCACCGGTCTCTCAACTTTGAGGACTTGAATTATCTACCTAGCTTGTCATCAACTTTCCCCTTATGTTCGGGTAGACATGGGAGTATCAAGAGGTCATCTTCAAATTGAGCTTCATAATTTATGGCCTCCAAGTAGATAACACTCCCAACTTCCAATGAACCAAAGTTGCCATTTCAGATTTCCGTTGCTTAGTCTTGCAACTTTGTATCATTTCCTCAATTTTAGCTTCTTGGAAGATTATTTGGGTTGAAGAATAACATAAGCCCTGTCAGGACTGAAGCCTAGGGCCTAGATGTGACACAATAAATAGGAACCCGAAGGGACCCAAACAAGCCTCTTAGCATATAAATCATAAATCCTTTGTCGCAAAAGCAAATTAAACAATAATAGGATATATATAAAAGTAGAAGTGGGACTAAGGGAAGTTTTTGAAAATAAACCAAGTATAGGAGTCAAGCTCATGGCACAATAACATCATAATATCCAACATACAACTCTAAACTTGGAATAGAGCTGAACCAAGACACTTTCTAGGATTACCCTTATAATGTCAATTGTTCAACATAAAGAAGTCTTACGAATAGCAAGAGAAAGTCGATAGTGTCCCCAAACTTGATGACTCACCAAACTTATCTATGAATAATCTTACTAGCCATGTGGAGGATGATCAAGAGGAGTTTCGTTCCCTACATAGTGATATCATATAAGCATAAAGTATGCGTTAGTATATTTGAACATACTAAGTATGTAGGATGCAATACAACAAGACATAAGCAAATATAGTCAGAATGCATAGCAATAGGTAATAGATAAGCATAATCTCAATATGGTATACATGACCAATGCTTGAAGAAGACATCTTTATAAATCATTCAACTTGTATAGAGCATGACATATATGTGGAAAGAAACCTCAATTGACAAAGAATAAGACTAAGCAAGCTACAACTTGGAATCCCAATGATTACCCCTCAGCGGTAAAAAGGTAGCCTACTTTCCAAGGTAAGACATACTTCACCTTAAGGGAGCCTATTCCATTTCACAGAAGTAACACCATTTATGGGAACCTGTCTTATTTTAGGGTGGATTTCATAAGAAAGTACACTAAATGGATCGATTAGTATAGCAAGCATATAACATAATCCTATCTTGACACATAATTTGAGGAAAGAAGTATGGACCTTTGAAGATAGTCCATGCCGACAACCAATCCATCAAGTCTAATCCTACAAAATACTTGAAATAATCTTAACTTTTATAACTTGTAATAATCATGGAAACATAACATGAGTAGTTCTTAAACATACTTGACGCTAATGGTGAGTCTAACTTAAAACATGAGAATAGATCATGATCATAATCATACATGAACCCTTGCTTTTTAATGAATGACTCACAAGAGGTAAAATCTTTAAAATAGGGATTAACTTCATACTTGCATAATCATAGACAATTGCATGAATGCATAACATACTTGAAAGCACATAGTCATCATGAAGTAACTTGACTTATAAAACATGCAAAATAACTTGATAATTCTTGGCTTGACATTTCATTGAACACTTGTTGGCACATATGACAACATGTTCAAATCATGTAAAATGCAAGAGTATAGATCATGAAATAGTGAAATCAATGCATATTAAAGTCATGTAAATTGGCCCACCAACATCATGGTAAAAACCCTTCATGGTAAAACTCCATCATAGCTAACATGCAAATCACATCAAAACTTCATAATAGTTCATAGATTTCATAGTTTGAATCATGTATAGTCTTAATAGACAAAGATTTATTTATAACATAAGCTCAAAATAAATATTCATGTATAATCAATAATATTTGAAACCCGCAACATATTTCATGCTCATATTTCATAATAATAAATACCCATAAGAAATACAACTTGAAATCATACAAATTTCATAAAATAGGAAAGTTGAGCTCCATGGGTGAAAGGACCCAATAGATGAAACCCACATACCTTAAACTTTGGTTTTCTTGATGCAAACTTAAAGGAGACTTGAAACTTGAATGGAGTTGTTGAGATCCAAGATTAAGCTTGAGACACTTGAATTTAGATGTGAATTTTGATAAAATAATTCAGAAGGTTGCAAAGAGGGTTTTTGAGTGATATGGAGCTGAAAAATGGCTAAGTATAGGTGTTTTCATGCATGAGTAGGCATGCGGCTATGACCCCACTGCGCTTAGTCTAAAATAGAAATTAAGTAAGTGTTAACATTGCTCCGCGACATGTCCGCGTTGCAGAGCCATTGCGTGCCTTCTCTATTTCCAAATATTTTGCGAAAATCATTTTTTGCTACGGGACTATCTGGGTTATACCCACTTCCCACTCAATTTTACACCCTTATCAAGAATATGAAATAGGATTTTTAATGTCATGCACGGATTTTAAGATATATGGAAATTATGATTATGGACATTTTTGAAGTATATTTTTGGGGAATTTCAATAACTCCCCCTTGGGAACATTTGTCCTTGAATGTCAAAGAAACATGCACAGGAGAAGTAATTATGAAGATTTTAGGCTAACATGAATGCAACAAATACATTTAAACATCATTCATGAAAATCTGAACATGAATGTCAAAATCACCATAAACTTGTCAATTTAAAGATTAGTGCATGCAAAATGACATAAGGACTGAAATTTAGGACTTGAAATCATATACGGGGACTTAAATTAGCACCTTCAGCATGAGTAGAATTGAAAAGATATATATAATGCTTTCTCTTGTCCACCTCACCTTCCCATGTGGCACTTTCGACTTATTAGGAACCATAACACCAGCACCTTGGGCCCTTGGAAAGTCATTGGCAACCCTCCTTTTAAATGCATAAGAAGACCCTTGGCATTTGTAAGACTGACCACTCTTTTGGAATTACCCTCAAAATGAGTACTCTTGTCCTTATGACCCCTCCTATCCCTAATTTCTCCTCTTCTATTTGTTTGGAATAGCTCATCAAACGTGACAAATCCATACCCCCAATCAACATAGCGGACAATTATTTTTCACTCGAACACCCCCATCACGAACTTGTTCATTCTTGACCTAGGGTCGGCAACCAAGTAAGAAGCAAACTTTGAAAATTGGTTGAACATGAGAGCATATTCCCTCACACTCATTGACCTTTGTCTCAAATTCATAAATTCTACCAATTTAGTTTCCCTAAGTTCAAGAGGGAAGGACCGATTAAGGAAAGCCACTTTGAACTCTTCCCAAAGCACCACTTAGTTGACTCCCTTGGTTGTACCATATTTGTGCTACCCCTTTGAGTTGGTAGGCAGACTACTTTGCGTTTTCTTTTAGTCTCACACCCATGATAGCCAATATCTTGTAGACCTCATCAATGAACTCTTGAGGGTCTACATCTGCCTTTGACCTATAATATTATGTTGTGAACATTCTCATGAAGTCTCTCACCCGAGAAGCCGATGTAGGAGCTCATCCCTTGAGTCGCTTGATTAGCCACCACCTGCATAAGAACGGTGAAAGCATCCCTAAGCTCTTAATTGGTTGGTTTCTCCTCGAGTGTGTGAGCTCATCTCCTTCTCATGTTAGGAATGATCTAGCATAGCAAAGAACAAATGTTAGGGTAGGAAAGATTATTTCAACTCATAGCACGACTTAGAACATGAAGAAGGGAAACATTTTTGAACATATTTGATAGCCTCTTACTCATAGTTATGGTGCAAAACTCAACCATGAATAAGACTCTAATCAATACGGTGTATTGGACTCTAGGATCTAACAACCTAGTGCTCGGATACGACTTTTATCACGACCAAAGCCTAAGGCCTAGACATGACCAACAAATAGAGAATATCATAGCATATCATTACACATCCTTAGTCATGGAAGATATTAGAATGTCAATAAGAGATAAACGTAAACAAGAGGAACTGGGAGTAAGGGTAAACTTCCATATCTTAAACATCAAGAGACAATAGAGTCAAAGATCATAGCACAGATACATAACATGTCCAACAACACCTCTACTACATAGATAAGAGCGGGGGCCAAGATAAGCAACTAGTCTCATCCTCATAGTCAATACATAAGTCAAAGAGAGAAAGTTCTAATAAATATAGTAAGAGATCATAAGTAACATTCTTGGAATAGAGTACTCACTAACAAGCTTGATAGAAATTGTACTAGCCACGTGGAGGATGATGATGATCAAATGGTACACTAATTTCTACATGGTGACATCATATAGGCATAAAGTATGCATTAGTACATTTGAATGTACTAAGTATTTAGAACGTAATGCAACAATAGATAGGCATCATAATCAAAATGCTTAACTAGATAATAGATGACCATATAGCAATATATCATGAATGGAAGATGCTTGAATTAAATCATACTTTCACAGAACATAACATATGTGGAAGGAGTGACCATTTATTTGTGTAATGCAAGGCCTATCACCTGCTTGGAGAGGCACATGAGGTATGAACCCTTTCATGAGGTTGTTGAGGGTACAACCCCCTAATAGGTTAATGGGTACAAACCCCCAACATGGTTGATAGAGTACAACCCCCCAAATTTGTTTGACGGATACAAACCCCCAACAAGGTTGTTGGATAGTCGCACCCTACCACCCGTGGTGACCAGAGTACAATATCCCAGTAGGTTGATGGGTACAAACCCCTAACAAGGTTGATAGATAGTCATACCCTACCACTCGTGGTGACTAGATTACAAATCCCCAATAGGTTACCAAGGTATGAACCACTTGATATTGTTACCTAGTGCATGACCCCTAAGTAGGGCATGGTCATATGCCAGTACTATATAGAATAATATCATTTATACATTCATCTCTCTCATCGTCATCTAGTCATCATATCTATACATACATTTCATCATCATTCTAATCTCATCTCATCATCATATAACCATCATAAACATACATGCATTTCATAATCATTTCATCATCATTCTATCATCATTTCATCATCATATAGTCATTCAACTCATAAGACAAACATTAAGCCCTCAACTCCTTAATAAGCCATAATAAGATATCTTATCAAACACTTAGGGTGTGTGTAGTGCTAGTGTAAAATCATGAAATTCAAGAGTGAAATCATGATATAAAATTCAATCTAAACTCTTTTGTAGATACTTAGTAATATCCTCACCATGTTGGGATTTATGAAATTATGACTATTTTACCATGTTTTGGGCTATGAAACCAAGGTCTATTGTAAGATTTGATAAAGGGTTTTGATGTACATCAAATCTTACAATAGACCTTGGTTTCATAGACCAAAATATGGTAAAATAGTCATAATTTTATAAATCCCAACATGGTGAGCAGTGATTTTCATAATAGATAAGATCCATGAGTAAAACAACTTTAAATCATATAAATTAGAGAAAAACGAGCTTAGGTATCATGGGTGGAAGGAACCCATAAGGAGACCCACATACCTTAGCTTTAGATAATGATTGGAGATTAAGACTTGAAGCTTTAGAGGAAATCCTTAGATCCGGAGGGGGTTTTGAGAATTGAATTTAGGTGTAAAATATTTAGCTAAGTGGTTGAATGAGGATTTGAGAATGTTTAAAATGATATAAGGGTAAAAAATGGCCAAGTATAGGCATTTTCACATTTGGGAACACTTAGGCCAAGTCTAAGACCGAAGTCAGAACTGAATAAAAAAAATGCACTAGTGCATGCCCATGGTGCGTCGCGCTAGTGGCGCGAAAAGCTCTCTTGAAATAAAATTTTTGAAAATCAAAATTGCTAATTGTTTGCCCTTAAATTAGCATTAGACCCATTTGCTACTCAAGATGACCCCCTGAACATAAAAATAAAGTCAAATTTTTGATATCACACATGAATTTTGAACTATATAGAAATTATGATTTTGGCACTTCCGAGGCACATATTTGAGCACTTTTTGGGGTCATTTCAACAACCATTAATAAGATTCTAATTGATGCGGTGTGTTGGATTTTGAGGACTATTAACAACCTAGTGCTCTGATACCAAATTTGTCACGATGCAAGACTTGAGCCTAGACGTGACACGATGAATGGGAGCCGAAAGTGACCCAAATAAGCCTCTTAGCATATCAATCACACATCCTTGGTTATGGAAACAAAGTAAACAATAACAGGAGATATTTAAAATAGGAAGCAGGACTATGGAAAGTCGTTGAATACACCAAGCATAACAGTCAAGCTCATAGAATAATAACAATATAATATCTAACACACACCTCTAAAATTGGAATGGAGCAGGGGCCAAGACACTTCCTGGGCTCACCCTCATAGTGTCAAATGTTCAACATCAAGAAGTCTTAGAGAAAGCAAGAGAAAGTAGATAGTGTGTCAAAATTGAGGACTCACCAAGCTTATCTTCGAATAATCTTACTAGCCACGTGGAGGATGATCAAGAGGAGCTTCGATCCCTACATGGTGATATCATGTTGGCATAAAGTATGCATTGATAAGTTTTAATGTACTAAGTATGCAGGATGTAATACAAAAAGATATAAGCCAATTTAGTCGGAATGTATAGTAATAGGCAATAGATAAGCATAATCTCAATATGGCATGCATAATCAATGCTTGAAGTAAGACATGTCTATAAATCATTCAACTTGAATAGAACATGATATATATGTTTGAAAAGACTTCAACCAACAAAGAGTAAGTCCAAGCATGCTACAACTTGGAATCGATGATTACCCCTCATTTGTAAAGAGGTGGTCTACTTGCCAAGGTAAACCATACTTCACCTTATTGGAGCCTGTCCTATTTCGGAGAAGTAACCCCCCTTACGGGAACTTATCTTATTTCGGGGTGGAATTAATGATAAAGAGCACTAAATGGATCCGTTAGAATAGCAAGGGTATAACATAATCTTATGTTGGCACATAGTTTGAGAAAAAGAATATGGACCCTTGAAGATAGTGCATGCCGATATCTAATCCATCGATGCTAATTCTAATCTCATAAAATACTTGAAATAATCATAACTTTTGAAATGACCCCAAAATGTGTCTGAAAATGTGCTTCATAAATATCTGAAATCGTAATTTTCGTATATCTCAAAATTCATGCATCATTTCAAACATTTAACTCCATATTCTTGATAAGGTGGTCAAATTTAGTGCAAAATGGGTCTTACCCCGATGTAAGAGAAACTATTACAAATTTCAAAATTTCAAAGTTTGACAAAAATAGTGTTCAAGCGCATGCGTTCCTTCTGCAATGCACCTTAATTTTGTGTCCAGTTCTTGACTTTGGTCCAAGACTTTTAAGTCTTGGTTCTAAGACTTCCCATGCATAAAAATATCTATACTTAACCTTATTTTACCCTCATATCTTCCAAAACATTCCCAAATACTCTCCCAGATACTTAGATGAAATTTCAAGTCCTAAGACTCAATCTAGATTTAAGGCTTACACCCATGATTTAAGTATCCATCTCCAATATTCTTCAAGATTCTATAAAAGATTAGGTATGTAGGTTTCTTTCATGGGTGAAGCAACCCCAAAAAGTGCCCGAAAATGTACCTCGAAAGTGCCTAAAATCATCATTTCCATGTATCTAAAAGTTCATTTGTTATTTTGAAAATACGACTTCATATTATTTTTTAGGGGGTAAAATTAAGTGGAAATAGGTCTAACCTAAATTTTAGAGCAACCGTATCAAAATTCAAAAATCGCAAAAATGCAATTTAGGAGGGTCAACTTTGAAGGGGCATATCTCTTAGTAGGCAAAGAAATGATATCCCATGACCTATTAAATTAAAGTTCCTTGGATTCTCTTTCCAATGCACTTGTGTTCACCTCATTTTGAGTTTAGATGAAGGGGTTATTCCCATTTTCGTGGAACTCATTTGTGCAGAAAATGCAATTCAGGTTAGCAGTTCGTGTTGGTCCTATTTTCTCTTGACTTCAGTGCAAGACTTTTAAGTCTTGGGAATAAAGGTTACCACACTTTAAAATATATATACATAGCCTTGTTTTACCCTCATATCATCCTAAACATTTCCTAATACTCACCCAAACACTTAGCGAAATATTTACTCCCACATTCAAGTCCCAAAACTCAAGACCAATCTTAAGGATTTCATCAAGAATTTCAATAAAGCTTTAAGTCCCCATTAAAGAATTCTTCAAGGTATCTCCAAAAGCTAAGGTATGTGGTGCTGAGCCATTTGGTCTTTCCACCCATGGTGCCTAAGCCTCTTTTATAATAATATTGCATGATTGAAAGTTGATTTTATGTGTGGGTCTTGTATATTGAGAAATTTATTACATAGTGATTTTAGTTCATGAAAGTATGGTTGTTTTTGTATGTTTTAAGCTCTAAATCTTTTATCTATAAGGCGTTTTGATGTGTATGTTTTGAGGGTGTTGCAAGGTATTGATTGATGGTTTTACAATAAATTTTCTTACATGATTTCATCTCTAAATTTCATGGTCTTTTACCCTCAACACACCTACTAAGTATTTGATAAAATCTCCGGCTAGGGTTTCTCTAGGAATTGTAGGTCCAATACAAATATTATGAGTGGAATAATGTTATGATGATTATATGATAATGAAATAAAGATGAAATGATGTATGTATGTGATGACCAAATGATGATAAGAAGGGAAGATATGTATATAAGGATGGAAGGAATGAATATATGCATTTGGATTATGTAATGCACCTTTGGCATTAGAAGGAAATTATTTGGATCTCATGTTGTTAGATTGTTGTGAATTGTTGATGACTTTTTGGATTCCTGAGATAAGGTTTATGGTCTTGTCAATTGTGAAAGCCTACTAGGAGGGGTTATGAACTATGTTACATGCTTTACCCTCTAGTGCAAGTCCAATTCCTACATGTAGTGGTTATGAGCTATATTATACATGTTATCATCATGTATGAATGCAGTTTACTCCTTATGAGGTTCTATTACTCTTTATGATCTTATGCTGCTTCTTGTAAGGTTATGTTACTCTTTATGAGGTTATGCTACTCCCTATGAGGTTATGCTACTTTTATGAGGTTATGAAATATGATGTACTCCTTACACTCGTGCATGATTTGGGGTTATGAACTCATGCTATATCTCTCACCTTCTACTATAGGGTAATTGGATAAGCTAATTATGTTATCTTAATAGGTTAAGTAAGCTAAGCAAGAATGTCTTATTGTTCATGCACGCTACATTGTTATATTATGCGTATTTCCTATTATTATACATTTTGATTACATTGCATATCTCTTATTATATTGCATTCGATATACTTAGTATATTCCAACATACTAATGCATACTCTATACCTATATGATATTATCATGTAGGAACCAAAGCCCTACTTGAGCATCTCCACTTACGTGGCTAGTACGTTTTCACTCTAGCTTATTGGTGAGTACTCCATTCCGAGGATGTTGATCTATGTTTCTTATGTTATGTATTGATTCCTTCTTCTTTGTTGCTATTTTTACTATGAGGGTGAGCCTGATTTCTTTGTCATGGCCCACGCTAGGTATCTATGTTTAGAGCTGCAGTTTGACACATTATGTATTATATTTGAGGTTTTCGTCATCTATGTTATTTAAGTATTAAACTCTCTGTCTCTCTCCCTTAGTCCTATTTTCCCTTGTTCATGTTTCTTATGTTGTTTTATATTACTGTCTTGACTAAGGATATGTAATGATATGCTATGAGACTTGCTTGGGTTTCCTTTAGGTTTACCATTCGTTGTATCACATCTAGGCCTAGGCTTGGGTCGTGACCAAGATAGTATTAGAGCACTAGGTTGATAGATCCTTAGAGTCCAACACACTGAGTTGATTAGAGTCTTATTCATGGTTGTGTTGGGTACCATAACTATGAGTAGGAGGCTATGAGATATTCTTGAAAATATTTCCCTTCTTCATGGTCTATGTCATGCCTTAGAATTTATATAGGGATTTAATCTCTAATGAATGTTCTTTGGTCTTCTAATTGATCATGCCGCTTCAAAGAGGAAGTGGAAGGAAGGTAGGATGAAGGTTTTATTTTTTGATGGATTCGAGTTTCACTGTTTCTTCTCTATTCTTTTAGTTGCTAGGTGGGCTTCTTGTGACAAAGTTATTATATGGACCTTCGGTGTCTATATCTTGGTTGAGTATATTGTTGCTAGAAGGATTCATAGGTGTTGATTAGAGTTTGTATTACCTTAGGTCTTGCTTTATGGCTTGTTGGAGTTGGTATGTTGGATTTTGATGTCATTATAGGGATGGAATGGTTGCATGAATGTTGTGTCTTCTGGGATGGTAGGACCCATAGAGTTAGATCCCAAATCTTTAATGATCCCATCTTTGAGGGGGAGGTTGTTAAGCGATGCAAGAGAGGTAGGTCCATGTCATGTCTGAAGGTATAATTAGTCCTTATAGGGTTGTATTTATCATCTTGTGAGAATTGGGGGTATTGAACCTAAGTTGTTTATATATATAATTGTCGTTGGTGATAGATGAGTCCTTGAATATCCCTTTTCGATGTTTAAAGTTGGGGTAGTTTCTTTTGGTTTGACTAGTATGCCAGTTATGCCTATAAGTCTCATGAGTAAGATCTTTAGTCCTGAATCTAATAGGTTTATGGTGGTTTTAGTGATGATATGATGGTTCATTCCCTTATGAGGTAGTTCGTATGAGTCATTTGAGGGTAGCACCCATAAGGTTATGATGTGATGGCCAAGGATAGGTGACATACTTGGCCAACTACAATGTGTTAATAACTTCTATAGGGTTGATCTTTGGTATGGGTGTTGCCTCCAAGTGAAGATGATGGTAGGTGATGTCATTAAGTGTCTTTCGGTCTAGGAGTAAGCATTACTAGTATTGATGGAGTTGATTGGTTGTCTTGTGCACCGATGGTGTTTGTAGATTTCTTGAACAGGGTCTTAAAACCCTACCTTGGTATGTTTGTGGTGGTCTCTAGTAATAAGGTATTGATTTGTTTAGAGCTTGTCAATCATTTGGGGGTAGTATTGCAAGTCTTGGAGAATTAGAGGTTCTTTGCTAAATATGATAGGTTTACATTATGGATAGCAAGAATATAGTTAGGATTCTTTAAGGATTATGAATGAGTGTGCATTACTTTACTCCGATAAGGCTAATATTGTTGTTGGTGCTATAGGTAGCTTATCTGTGGATAGTGGTAGCAAGAAGGAGACTAGTGGGATCCATCGGTTAGTTAAATTGGAAGTAGGTTGATGGAAGTAGAGAATGGTGGTGTAGTGTTCTTGGTAGTGCCAAATCTTCTTTTGTTGAGGGGGGTCTAGTTTAAGCAATCCCTTGATTTCGCCTTATTAGAGTTAGAAGTTTTGGGAGAGAAGACAATAGAGTGGAGGTAGTTTCCCAAGGGGGAGATAGTAGTTATGTACCAAGTGGGTTAGGTGAATTTAAGCTTGACATTGTGTTGAGGATTATAAGTCCTTATAGAGTATAGAGGGAGGTTTGTAAGATTGCATAAGTTTGGGATTTTGCTATGGATGTAGATATGGTTCGCCCAGTTCTTCATGCTTCTAGGTGGATGGGATGTGTTGGTGACTCTAGTGTTATAGAGCTCTTTGAAGTTGTGGCGAGGTAGAGGATAAGTTGGCTTGAAAGTAGGTCCCGGTAGAGGTGTTGGATAGATGAGTGGAGAGGTGGATTAATGGGGATATGGTGTTCATTAAGGCCCTTTGGAAGAGTCGTCTATTCGTATGTGTCCCTCGAAAAGCCAGAGCAAGAATAGAGGAGCAATATCCATATTTATTTCATTCTATTCAAGCTCATGATGACATTTCAAGTCCTTTCTATGATTTCAAGTCTTATATTTCAGCCCCTATGTCATTCATATGCATTAATGTTTAAGTTGGCAAGTTTATGATGATTTTACACTTATGCCGAGGTTTTGAAAATAGTATCTTAAAGTGTATTGTTGCATTCTTGTTGGGATTGAGCTCTTTATGATTATTCTTCTCTTGTACATTTCTTTGACATTCGGAGATGAATATTCCCAAGGGGGATTTATTGAAATGACCATAAAAAGTATCTGAAAATGTGTCGTGGAAGTGACTCGAATCGTTATTTCCATATATCTAAAACTCTATTTTGTATTTCGAAAATCTAACTTTATATTCTTTTTTAGTGGGTCAAATTAAGTGGGAAATGAGTTTAACCTGAATTTTAGATCAACCATATAAAAATCTGAAAATCATAAAAATCATAAAAATGCGATTTTAAAGGGTCAACATTGAAGGAGCATATCTCTTTGTACACTATGAATTGGGTGGCCCTCAACCTATCAAATTAAAGCTGTTATGCCTATTTCGAATTATGCCTATTTTGACTTTGTCTGTTATGCCTATTTCGACTTTGTCTCGCCTTATTTTGAGTTCGAATGAAGGAGTTATGCCTATTTTCGTGGAACTCAATTGTGCAGAAAATAGAATTCAAGTGAGCAGTCCGTTTTGGTCCTATTTACTCTTGACTTCGGTCTAAGACTTTTATGTCTTGGGACTAAGTGTTCGCATACTTGAAAATACATATACTTAGCCTTATTTCACCCTCATATCATCCTAAACACTCTCCAATACTCACCAAAACACTTAAACAAATATTTACTCCCAAATTCAAGTCCAAAAACTCAAGACCAATTTTAAGGATTTCATCAAGGATTTCACTCAAACTTCAAGTCCCGAGTAACACCTTCTTCAAGGTTCCTCCAAAAGCTAAAGTATGTGGTGCTGAACCATTTGGTCCTTCCACCCATGTTGCTGAAGCATCCTTTTTACTAACATTGCGTGATTTAAAGTTGATTTTACATGTGAGTCTTGTATATTGAGAAATTTACTGCACAGTGATTTTAGTTCATGAAAGTGTGGTTGTTTTAGAATGTTTTGATCTCTAAATCTTGTATCCATGAGGGATTTTGATGTTATTCTTGAGGGTGTTGCAAGGTGTAGATTGATGTTTTTACAATGAATTTTCTTGCATGATTTCATCTCTAAATTGCATGATTATTTACCTCTATTACATACCTGCCAAGTGTTTGATAAAAGGTCCAGCTAGGGTTTCTTGAGGAATCGTTGGTCCAGGACATGTTTTATGAGTAGAATGATATTAGGATGATTATGTGATGATGAAATGATGATGTAATGATGTATGTGTGTGATGACCAAATGACGATAGGAAGGGAAGATATGTATATAAGGATGAAAGGAATGAATATATGTGCTTGAATCATGTAAAGCACCTTTGGTATTGCAAGGAAATTATTGGGCTTCATGTAGTTATGTTCTTGTGAATTGTTGATGACTTGTTGGATTCTTAAGATAATGTTTATGCTCTTGTCAATTTTTAAAGCCTACTAGGAGGGGTTATGAACTATGTTACATGCTTTACACTCTAGTGCAAGGCCAATTCTTATGTGTAAGGATTATGAGTTATATTGTACACCTTAAAATCATGTACGAATGCAATCTACTCCCTATGCGGTTATTTTACTCTTTATGAGGTTATGCTACTCCCTATGTGGTTATGTTACTCTTTATGACGTTATTCTACTCCCTATGAGGTTATGTTACTCTTTATGTGGTTATGCTACTCCCTTTGATATTATGTTACTCTTTTTGATGTTATGCTATTCTCTATGATGCTATGTTACTCTTTATGAGGTTATGCTACTCTCTATGAGGTTATGTTACCTTATGAGGTTATGCTACTCCCTGTGAGGCTATGTTATTCTTTCTTAGGTTATGCTACTCCATATGAGTTTGTGTTACTCTTTATGAGGTTATGAACTATGATGTACTCATTATCATCATGTATGATTTGGGGTTATGAACTCATGCTATATCTCTCACCCTCTAGTATAAGGTAATTGGATATGCTAATTATGTTATCTTAAAGGGTTAAGTATGCCATGAAAGAATGGATATTTTCAAGCATGTTATACTATAAGCATTGTTCATGCATGCCACGTTGTTGTATTATGCATATTGCTTATTGTTATTCATTTTGATTACATTGCCTATCTCTTGTTATATTGCATCCCAAATACTTATTACACTAAAACGTACTAATGCATACTCTATACCTACATGATATCACTATGTAGGAACCGAAGCCCCGCTTGAGCATCTCCACTCACGTGGCTAGTATTGTTTCACTCAAGCTTGTTGGTAAGTCCTCCATTTTGGGGAGGTCTATGTTTCTTATGTTATATATTGATTCCTTCTTCTTTATTTCTATTTTGTCTACAAGGGTGAGCCTGGTTACTTTGCCTTGTCCCCCGCTAACTATTTATGTTTAGAGGTGTTGTTGGACACATTATGTATTATGTTTGAGCTTTGACTAATCTATGTCATTTAAGTATTAAAATCTCTCTCTCTCCCTTTGTCCCATTTCTCCTTTTTCATGTTTCTTATGTTGTTTTATATTGCTTCCGTGACCAAGGATGTGTCATGATATGCTATGAGGCTTGCTTGGGGTACCTTCGGGTTCTCCATTCGCTGGTCACGTTTAGGCCATAGGCTTGGGTCGTGACAATGGGTTCCTTTCACCCATGATGCCCAAGCTTCATTCTATCTAAAATTTCATCATTTAAAGTTGATTTGCTCATGGGTCTTATTTATTATGAAATTCACTGCATACTATGTTGGAATTTATGAAATTGTGACTGTTTTACTATATTTTGGGCTATGAATCTAAGATCTATCGTGAGATTTGAAGAAGGGTTTTAATGTATATTGCTTGAGGGTGTTACCAAGTATTTACGGATGGTTTTACATTAAATTTTCTAGCATGGTAACACTCTTGAATTGCATGGTTTTACACTAACTGCACACACCCGCCCAGTGTTTGATAAAATGTCTAGTTTATGATTCTTGAGTTATTGAAGGACTAATGCTTATCATATGATATATATGACTTTATGATGCTGAAAGCATGTTGTGTACGTGTTAATTTCATGATAAGATTCTATAGTGTTACATGTTAACCATAACCTTGTTGAGGGGTTGATACCTTGACCAGTTTGATGGAGGATATTAAATCCATTAACTTTATTGAATGGTTGGTACCTTGACCACTTTGATGGAGGGTGTTAAGTCTATTAACATTGTTGAGGGGCTGATACTTTGACCACTTTGATAGAAGGTGTTACATCTATTAACATTGTTGAGGGGTTGATACCTTGACCACTTTGATGGAGGGTGTTAAGTCTATTAACCTTGTTGAGGGGTTGATACCTCGATCACCACCAAGATAAACTTGGATTCTGAGTATTAGTTGCTTGGTCTATAATGAAAATCTCTTCTTCTCTATGTAATATATTCCATATAAGCATGATTTACTCTAAGCAACATCCATACATGCCATCTCGCTATTATGCTATCAGTTGAGTGTTATTATATATTTTGACTATGTTGCCTATCTCTTAATGCATTCTATCCTACATATTTAGTACATTCCAATGTACTAATAAGTATTTTATGCCTACATAGTGTTACCATATAGGAACCGAAGCTCCATTTGTCCATCCTCTCCTTCTTTGTGTGTCTAGTACAATTGCCTCTCAAGCTAGTTGGTGAGTCCTCCATTCAGTGGATGTTGGTCGATATTTCTTATGCTCTGTATTGATACTCTCTTCTTTATTGCTACTTTGACTATGAGGGTGAGCTCGGTTGTTTGTCTTGGCCCCCGCTAAGTATTTATATTTAAAGGTGTTGCTGGACAAGTTGTGATTATGTTTGAGATTTGACTTTTCTATGATATTTAAGTGTTACTTCCTCTTTCTCACTCGCTCCCTTAGTCCCAATTCTCCTTATTTTGCTTGTATCTTATTGTCCCTTTTAATTGCTTCTGTGACTAAGGATGTGTAATGATATGCTATGCGACTTGCTTGGTGTTCCTTTGGGATCCCAATTCGCCAGTGACATCTAGACCCTAGGTTCGGGGCATGATAAAGATGTTATCAGAGTAGTAGTCTATTAGATCCTCAAAGTCCAACACAGTATGTCGATTAGAGTCTTATTCAAGGTTGTGTTGAGCATCACAAATATGAGTAAGAGGCTATGAGACATTTTAGAAAATGTTTCCCTTCTTCATGTTCTAAGTCATTCTATTGATTTAAAGTAAGTTTTCCCCCCTAACAATTGTTCTTTGATATGTTAGATCATGCCTAACACAAGAGGAAGAAGAATCCGCACTCCCGAGGAGCAACGGGCTCCTCCCGCTCCTCAAGTTTCTCAAGATGTTAGACTAGTTCATGATGAAATTCAAAATGCTCTCACCTTGCTTGCATAAGTTGTGGCTAACTGAGCCAACCAAGGGGCCTAAGCCCCTCATGCTCCTACACTGGCATTTCGAGTGAGATTTCATGAGGATGAATACCCCAAAATTCCATCGATCAAAAGTGAGTGAGGATCCTCAAGAGTTCATTAATGAGGTCTATAAGATTTTGGCTATCATGGGTGTGAGGTCATAAGATAAGGCAAAGTTAGTGTCCTACTAACTCAAAGAGGTCGCACAAATATGGTATAACCAATGGAAAGAAGAGAAGGAAGTGAACAATGTGGTTCTGTGGGAAGAGTTCAAGGTGACCTTTCTTAATTAGTTCTTCTATCTTGAGTTTGGGGAAGATAAGTTGGTGGAATTTATGTGTTTGAGACAAGGGTCTATGAACGTGAGGGAGTATGCCCTCAAGTTCAATCAACTTTCAAAATATGCTTCCCAATTAGTCGCCAATCCAAGGTCTAGGATGAGTAAATTCATTATGGGAGTATCCGACTTTGTGTGTGAGGAGCATCGGTCCGCTATGTTGATTGGTGACATGGATTTGGCCCACTTGATGAATTATGTCAAACAAATAGAGCAGAAAAATTTTAGGAAGAGGAGAGGTAAGGTGACCAAGAGGGCTCGTGGTGAAGGAAAGTTCCAATGTTCCAAATGTAGTGGTAGTATGGTACTTTATGATAGGTGCCTAAAATGTTGTATACACCATGATGGCCCATGGTTGAAGAAAACCAATGCTTGTTATGGTTATAGAGAGGACGGTCACAAGATAATAGATTGTCCTCATAGGTGAAAAAGGGAAGAGGTGGTCATGTTAATCAATAGGTTGCTCCAAGACATAATTGATTATATGCTCTTCAAAGAAGGCAAGGAGGGGAAGAGGTGCTTGATGATGCTATCAGTATGTTAAAGGCTTTTCTTGATGTTGTTGTGCATGCTTTAATGGCTCTTGGGTTATTTTTCCTTTCATTGTTCCTTTTGTTGCTAGTAAGGTATGATTATGTGAGTCTATTGTTGCTAGAAGGGTTTAGGGGTTGTTCATATTCTTATTGCATAGGGTCTCATCTTGTCATTTTGGTTGGACTTAGTTTGTTGGATTGAATGTCTTGAGGTGGTTTGGCTACTTGCATAGTATGCTTGCAATAAGTGTAGGACCCGTAAGGTTGTAATGTGATAGCTAGGGTGGACGATTTATTTGGTCAACTACAATGGGCTATTCACTTCTCTAAGTTTGATTTATGGTTCAAGTTTTGTCCACCAAGTGAGGATGAGGATAGGTGACATTGCTAAGTGTCTTTTAAGATTAGTAGTAAGCTTTTCTGAATATTGTTGAAGTCGTTTGGTTGACTTATGCACCAACTATATTTATGGATTTCATGAATAGGGTCTTAAAACCCTACCTTGTCATGATTGTGGTGGCCTATAGTGATAGTGCAATGATTTATTTAGATCTTGTGAATCATTTGAGAGTAGTGCTGCAAGTCTTGGGGAAGAGAGATTGTTTGCTAAATGTTATAAGTGGGAATGGGGGATGACAAGAGGGTGGTTATAACTCTTTAATGATTATGATATGAGTGGGCAGTATTTGTCCAGTAAGACTCATGTTGTGGTCGATTCTCTAAGTAGCATAGCATGTGTTGATGATGGTGGCAAAGAGGTGACTTGAGAGGTCCATCATTTGGCTATATTGGGGGTTAGATTGGAGGATGTTGAGCATGATGGTGTAGTATTCTTGATGGTTCCAAATCTTCTTTGGTTGTATAGGTCTAGTTTAAGCAAAGCCTTGATTCTGCTTTATTAGAGTTGGAGATATTGGGTAAAGGAGGGTAGAGTGGAAGTTATCTCCCAAGGGGGAGATGGTGGTTTATTCTACTAAGTGGGCTATGTGTGATTAAGGATGACAAATGAGTTTAGGGTTGTGATTCATTATAGAATGTAGAGGGAGGTTGTTCAAGTTTCATAAGGGTGGAATAACCTAGGGATATGGTTATGGTTTGTCCAGTTTTTCATGCTTTTAGGTTGAGGGGATGTGTTGGTGACTCTAGTGTCATAGAACTCTTTTAGGTTGTGGGTGTTGTGGGGGATAAGTTGGCTTAGGAGAAGGTCCCTGTGGAGGTATTGGATGAAAGGGTGGAAAGTCGATAAAAAAGGGTGTGGTGCTTATCAAGGCCCATTGGAAGAATCATCAAGTCGATAGTGTCTATCATGGAGCCGGAGCAGTCATGGAAAAGCGATATCCATACCTCTTTCATACTATTTAGCCTTATGATGATATGCCAAACTACTTTTATGATTTCATGTCTCATATTGCAGCCCTTAAGTCATTTGCATGCATTCATGTTTACATTGAAAAGTTTCATGGTGATTTTACACTAATTTTGAGATTTTGAAAATTGTGTTTTAAGGTGTATTGTTACATTCTTGTTGGGGCTGACCTCTTTATGATTACTCTTCTCTTGTACTTTTGTTTAAATTTGGGGATGAAGTTCCCAATGGGAATATATTGAAATGACCCTAAAAAGTGCCCGAAAATATGCTCTGGAAATGCCCGAAATTGTAATTTTCCTATACCTCAAATTTTATGCTTGATTTCGAAATTTTGACTTCATATTCTTGATCAAGGGGTTAAAGTGAGTGAAAAATGGGTCTAACCCCAATTTCAGGGCAACTATAACAAATTTTGAAATTTCAAAGTTTGATAAAAATAATGTTCACGCGCGTTCCTTCCATGACCCGAGTCAGTGTAATTTTGTGTCCAAGTTTTGACTTCGGTCAAACACTTTAGGTCTTGGGCCTAAGCCTTCCCATGCGTAAAAATACCTATACTTAGCCTTATTTTACTCTCATATCTTTGTAGACATTCTCAAATACTCTTCCAAACACTTAGACAGTATTTCATCTCCAAATTTTAAGTTCCAAGACTCAATCCAGATCTAAGGCTTTCACTCAAACTTCAAGTATCCATCTCTAATCTTCTTCAAGGATTCTACAAAAGTTAAGGTATATGGGTTTCTTTCATCAGTTCCTTTCACCAATGATGCCTATGCTTCATTTTATCTAAAATTTCATGATTTAAAGTTGATTTACTTATGGGTCTTATTTATTATGAAGTTCACTGCATACTACATTGAGGTTTGTGAAATTGTGACTGTTTTACTATGTTTTCGGCTATGAATCAAAGATTTATGTGAGATTTGATGAAGAATTTTGATGTATATTGCTTTAGGGTATTATCAAGTACCTAGTGATGATTTTACATTGGATTTTCTAGCATGATAACACTCTTGAATTGCATGGTTTTATACTAACACTACACCACCAAGTGTCTGATAAAATGTTCGATTTATGATTCTTGAGTTGTTAAAGGCCTAGTGCTTGGCATATGAGATATATGACTTTATGATGATGAAAGTATGTTTTATATGTGTTAATTTCATGATAAGATTCTATAGTGTTATATGTTGACCATAAACTTGTTGAGGGGTTGATACCTTGACCACTTTGATAGAGAATGTTAAGTCCATTAACCTTGTTGAGGGATTGATACCTCGATCACTACCAAGGGGGTGTTAAGCCTTAGATTCCAAGTATTAGTTTCTTGGTATATAGTGATGGTCTCTTCATATCTACGTCATACATTCCATATAAGCATGATTTACTCTAAGCAACATCTATACATGCCATCTCGCTATTATGCTATCTATTGAGTATTATTATGCATTTGGACTATGTTGCCTATCTCTTGTTGCATTGCATATTATATACTTATTATATTCAAATGTACTAACGCATACTCTATGCCTACATGATGTTACTATGTAGGAAGCAAAGCACCATTTGGTCATCCTACTCCTCCACGTGGCTAGTACGATTGCCTCTCATGCTAGTTGGTGAGTCCTCCATTTTGGGGATGTTGGTCTATATTTATTATGCTATGTATTGATAATCTCTTCTTTATTGTACTTTGACTATTAGGGTGAGCCCAGTTGCTTGTCTTCGACCCTCACTAAGTATCTATATTTTGAGGTGTTGTTGGACAAGTTGTGTATTATGCTTGAGCTTTGACTCATTATGATATTTAAGTTTTACTTCCTCTTTCTCTCTTGCTCCCTTAGTCCCAATTCCACTTGTTTATGTTTGTCTTATATTATTATTTTTAATTGCTTCCATTACCAAGGATGTGTAATGATATGCTATGAGGCTTGCTTGGGGTTCCTTTGGGTTCATTATTCGCCGGTCACGTTTAGGCCCTAGGTTCGGTGATTGACAACTTTAATAACTTGTAATAAACATGAAAACATGACATGAGTAGCTCTTAAACATACTAGACCTCTAATGGTGAGCCTAACTTAAAACATGAGAATATACCATAATTATAATCATACATGAACCCTTACTTTATCATGAATGACTCATAAGAGGTAAAATATTGAAAATTGGGCTTAATTTCATACTTGCATAATCATAGATAATTTCAATGTATTCATCACATACTTGAAAGCCCATAGTCATCATGAGGTCACTTGACTTCTAAAACATGTAAATAACTTGAGAATTCTTAACTTGACATTTCATCAAACACTTGGTGGGCACATATGAGAACATGTTCAAATCATGCAAAATGCAAGAGTATAGATCATGAAATTGTGAAATCAATATATCCTAAAGTCATGTAAATCATCCCACCAATATCATGGTAAAACACCATCATGGGTAACTTGTAAATCATATGAAAAAATTACAATAGTTCATAGATTTCATAGCTTGAATCATGTATAGTCTTAATAGACAAATGTTTATTCATACTATAAGCTCAAAATAAAAATTCATGCATAATCAATAATATTTGACAAAAACCCAACATATTTCATGCTCATATTTTCTAATAATAGATACGCATAAGAAATAAAACTTGAAATCATGCAATTTTCATAAAATAGGAAGGTTGGACTCCATGGGTGAAAGGACCCAATGGATGAAACACACATATCTTAAACTTTGGTTTTATTGATATAAACTTGAAGGAGACTTGAAACGTGAATGGAGTTCTTGAGATCCGGGATTAAGATTGAGACATTTGAATTTGGATGGGAATTTTAATAAAATGATTGAGAGGTTTTAGAGAGGATTTTTGAGTGACATGGAGTTGAAAAGTGGCTAAGTATAAGCGTTTTCACTCATAAGTGGCTAAGTATGGATCCAATTTGCTTAGGACGAAATAGAAATTAAGGAAGTGCTAACACTGCTCTGTGACAGATCCGGATGGTAGAGCGATCGCTTACCCTTTCGATTTCTGAAAATCTTGCAAAAATCTTTTTCCATTACGGGTCTTCTAAAATTCAAGTTATACCCATTTCACACTAGTTTTCTCCCGATCAAGGATATGAATATCATGCACGAATTTTGAGATATATATAAATTATGATTATGGATATTTTTGAAGCACATTTTTGGCGTGTTTCAGGCACCATATCTCTTCTATACCAAGCTTTGCTCCTTCTTTTTGATGCTCCACCTTATAGTTGGCCACCTTTGATCTAGGGGTCTCACTCACTTCGTTTCTTAGTTTAGACCTCCAAAACATCAATTTCCCATTCAAACTGCTCCAACTCATGACTTCTAGCAATAAGTAAACTCTTGAGATCATCCTACGTGTTGAGCAATTGGTGTCTTTGTGGAACTTCTTTGGAAAGTCTAAGATTTAAGTTGGTAAGCCAATCTTGAGTCACAACGCTCTCATCTCTACTCACTTTCTCAGCACATTTTATTCACCACGAAGTGCAGTACTCCGAAGAAGATAGAAGAAGGGCTTAGATTCCTTAAGCAAGCGTTCATCACAACTATCCATTCAACAAAAAGAAAAATAAAGAATACAAAAAGAATTACTCACTAACCAAATAAAAAAGAGTAGACTGCAAGTCCTAAATCAATTCAATATGCTTATTGTTCCTTGATAATGGTGCCATTATTTGATATCACTCAACCTAACTACTCAATGGCAGAAAGGGCAAACATTATTAGCATATTAACCAACTTTAGAGGTCGAGGTCGAATCTCATAGGGAATAATGTATTGGCAAATGAGCGCAGCAAGGACCTACGGTTACAAGATTTTTTACTCGATAGGTAAGTACCAAGCAAGGGTTCTAACTAAATTGGGAAAAACTAATTTAACACTACTCCTACAAATAATTGGGTAAGGATTGGTCAAGTAAGGAGCACGCACAGGGGATATGTGAATCAATCAAGACTCAATCAATCTATCACACTTAGCATCAAATAAACACTATAGGTAAGCTAGGTTGCTTGTAATTACTATGGATAAAGGAACGATGTTTTGCAAGAGCTAACTATAGTCTCTCGCATGGGATGCTCAAAGACATGCTTGGCTTGAACACCAAAAAACCAAAATACCAAAGACCTTACTCGTTTATTCCCTTTTGAGGATCTCAACTTATAAACCCATGACTATAATGCAATCTTACCCCTTAACTACACTTGATAGAGCAACAGTTGAAAAATTAAGCTAGAATTAAGTACCTACCTCAAATCTAGCTTAAACAAGAAGATATGCAAGAACCCATAAATTAGTTCAAGCAGTTAAACCAATTTGTGAGAAACTCTCTTGATTTTGCAAGTAAATCATCAACTAAGCATGAAAACATGAGAAATAATCAAGACCCATATATAAAATAATAACCAAGCTTCAATCAAATCTACAAATATAGCATTCAAGAACAAGGAAGAAAGAGTGAGTGAAAGATTTAACAATGGAGGCTGGCAGTCTTCGATCTACTCAAGAATTTGTTTAAAACATGCTCTAAATTCTCCCCATAAACTAAATCCACATTATGGTGTTCTCTTATTCTTCAAGAATATATCACTATTATTGTGTCTACTCCCAAATGATGAAGAATAAGGGTTATAAGTACATGTATATTGTGATTTTGAGACTAAAAATGGTGAATTTCTAAAACTGTCCTGACGCTGGTAACTGCAACATTCAACGATTGCAGAGGTTATGTCTCCTTAAGCTCTGCCTTTGATCCTGGGACTTTATTTGCACTTCTCTATACATTATAGTTTTTCGATCGCAGGCTTGAAAGCCATGTTCATGAAGTGTATCTGTTGCCAGGTACTATTTTATGCTTTTTAGCTCCTTTTGGCTTTAATTCAGCTCCAATCTTCAATTCTCCTTAGCCAAGAAAAATCCACACCATAAGTACCTGTAACATACATGATTCAAAGCATAATTAGCCTCAAGTTATAGAATTAACAACAAAACCATAAGAAAAGAGTAAGAAAGGAGTGAAAGTGATGCACTCATCAGTCTTGATGGTGCCCATCTTATCCCGCGTATAGGCAAGCCAACCCAATAACTAAGGTAACCTATCTAGAAACCTACGTATGCCTATAGCTAAACTAAATAATACAAGACAAAGATTACCTATCCCAGAACCTTGAATTCAACTATACAGAGCTATTATAAATTAAAACAAAAATATACAGACCTTGAATAATGCAGATACGAATACAAACAAAGTGATATACATAGGTTAGTATCTTGACATAAAGACAACCAACTAGATAGAAGAAGACTACAGAAGTTTCTAAAGGATCCTTGATGCTCACCAATAGTCTAATGATATGGCTATGATATACCTAAATCATCGAGTGCAGCTTGTCCTCATACGTGCACCACAAACAAATGCAAAAAGATAGAGGTGAGTACCAGTGGAAGGTACCTAGTAGGTATCATTGGCCAATTGAGTGAAATATATTAAATATAGTAAGAACAACTATAGCAAAATGTTACATCACTAACTATGTGAACTAGGTTCAAGTGATAGGTATGTTTGTAGAACCACGAAAAGCCCAATGAAACAAAATCAGGCAATGTATAATAGTACCAGATGACAAAACCCAATATGAAACTATCTAACAACTATCACGCAGTTGAGACATAGTGTTGTACATGGGTGTAAGGCCATAACACCTATAGTTGTATACCAACTGGGCCCTCATAAGCCCAAAAGGTTCACCAAAGCACAATTATGGTGTGCTCAGGTGGACGGATACAAGAATTTGTAACAAATGGTACAAGATCTCAACTAGTGCAGAATACAACATCGTGTGGAGCCTCTAACTCATAAACATCATATGAAGCCTTTAACTCCTAAACTATGCCTAGCCTTTAGTAGACATCTTGCCAACTTGGCCTCCAATCAGGGAGTCAGCTAAGTCCAGATGGTCTGATAAGAAGCGGAGCCTCTAATATCAAAATAAGGAAGTTAAAGAGCCGATCAATTGAGCCTCTAACTGAAAGATAACCATTCAAACTAGATGCTATTAGACTCAAGTCTACTGATCAAGTCTATATGGATCTACACCTCTCAAGTCACATTGCATGTGTTTGGAAAGATTACTGGCTTGAACAACGCAAGTCTAGGGTATTACTAGCCTAACCTAGGCTAAGGCCCCAAAAACGAAGATAATTTCAATATTACAAGTATCCAAAACCACTATAGATAACCCAATAGTATAACAACGGAACATAACCCATGAAAACTCAGCAAGTAGCCAAGAGTACAATGAACAATGAATTTCTAGGATGTAGTCTCAATGTAAATTACAGGTAATCAAAACCACAATAGATATAACATAGGTTTAAGTATAAGGAATCCTAATAGGTCAAACTAGCATTTAAATAGTCAACTATATACACTCAAGCAACACCAATACTCAACTTACCTTTGTGATACTCCATCTCATATTTACTATTCTTATCGGATGTAGTTACAACCCAAAACAATACTAAAACTCAACTATTACAATGGATATAGCTATTATAGTGTCCGAATAATAATCACAGTCTAAAACTAGCATGTATAGCCTTTAGCTCAGTAATTTTTAACAATATTTAGACATCCAATTCATATTTCATCTCAGTCTAGGAGGAAGGATGCCAAGTGACCTAAAAAGCGTATCTAAGTGCTCTGGTTCAGTCCACATGAGCTTTACCCCTCCTTATCTTCTCCAAAATGCATCTCAACTATCAAAATATTAATCACAACGTTAATATGACTATTTTGACCGTAATATTCTAAGAAATAGGAAAAATGTGTTAATTCTAATTAAACTGGGGAAATATGGGGCTTGACCTTGAACTACCAAACCAACCCCGTTAAAATGACCTTTACATCTACCGAGTCTGTAGCCAAAAGTTGAGCTCAAAATGAGGCTCAAATGATGAGGAACAACCCAAAACCAAGTTAGATTTCTTATAGGAATACTTATATATTCAATAGTTTCTTTATTGAATTTCTCAAACATATAGTCAAACCAGCAAAATTTAAAAGTACCACAATGTAAAGTATTAGACAATACTTTAGTTTACACTAAGATTCCACCAAAATTCGACTCCAAATAATGAAAAAGCTGCATTTTAAAATTTTTGATAAATAACACCAGTATGATAATACCAATTTCATTAATTTACCTTAAAATGTAGTAATCTAGAGAATCCACTAACACCACAATGTTTGCCTTAGAAAAATCTTTAATTTGGGCTAAAATTTCACTAAATTCCAATCCCAAATGAGAAAGATATTTAATAATTAAAATTTTAGACACTCAACAATAATATATAGCAGAAAAACATGAACTTTACCATGAACGGTGTGCCAAAATCAATTTTCGACACTTCCACAATGGTTCTCCCAAAACATATATACGAGTTAGCCTTTTAAATCACCCAAATGAGATAAAAAATTACCTTAAAAATGTAGTGTGAAGTTAATATATATATATATATATATAAAGGTTGCCATATTACTACCACATCGCTGACACATAGCAGAGCCAGATTGCTCCATGTATCAACACTAGTATGTGTTACATTATTGCTTTACTTTAGCAACAACCCAATAATTTTTTTAATTTTTCAATCTCATTCGTGATACTCTTTTCACAAAAGAAATATGTAACCTTACTAATTTGACATTTTAGATCCAATGGAACTGATGAAATTTCCACTGGAGGTCATTACGATTAGATGTAGGCCCTACTTATTTTTAATGGAAAGAACCAAGGGAGTCAACTTGTATTCAAAAGTCCCCGGTACCAAATGAATGGTTATTCTAAATCAAACATGACGTTGCTAAGCTGACTACGCTATGAAAATTCCCATCCAGCTATATTTACCATGGGTGTTGACTAAAGTTAACAATTGACCTGTCTGGGAGGCTAAATTTGCAAAATCCAATATACCTGACATTGAACATGCTCTTAGCCTAATTTGGCCATTCTGAAGATGATGCAACTACTAGAATTCCTCTCCAAGGCCATTTACTAGGACACTACCTGAAAGTACATTTTGTAGTTATAATTATCCGTTTAACTCGAAGAGCTACATTGTTACCAAATGATTCATCTAACAACCAAACTATTAGCATCGATAAGGAAAAATGCCCTGAGATTACTATGCAAATACGCAAATCGATAAATATTCATGGAAACACAGAACTGTCCTTGAGGCTCATTGCAATACATAATCACATCCTTTGGTAAGAACCATAATTCAATCATCAACAAGTAATATTAAGGGGATTAGGAGATTAGGATGCACTCTATAGGTCAATGGATAAATAATTTTCACTACTCAAGCACAATAAGTAAATCAAAGTGAAAGAGGACATGGGTTGTAATTTATTGGAAGTAGAGACTTAAGGAATTCATCATATTGGTGGTATCAAAAAAAGTAACAATATACATAGGACACGAACTAATGGAAAGTCTCCATAGACACCAAGCGTCACATGATTCAGACATATCATATTGCCTAATAATATCTCTAATTATAGATAGAACGGTGGCCAAGGTATATCCCATGCTCATCCTCAAAAGTAAATAACAAAAGTAGCAAAGTCTTAACATAGGCATGTTAGCTTGAAAATGAATGTTGGCCTCAAAATGGAGGAGTCATCACAAGAAAAGTCTTTATGAATCATATTAGCCACAACGAGGTATATGGGGGAGAGCTCTGGTCCCTACATTGTTAGAACATGTAGGTAAAAATTATGCATTAGTACTTTGAATGTACTAAGTATGCGAGATGCAATGCAACAAGGAAATCTAAATCCATATTAGGTAATGCATAATCATAAACAAAGGAAATACGCTCAGTATGACATGAAGGATCAACACATTAATTAAAACATACATAGAAGGTAAAGCATAAGTTCATGACATATAATACATATGTGGGAGGAGATATTAGTTAAGATTATAGATTAATTAGGTATCTAGAATGAACCCCAAGTTTGCAACCTTGAAATTATAGATGAAACATAGAAATGGTTAGAAATTCACCCAAATCAATTGCAAATAAGTCAAAATATCAAGGACCCAATACACAAATCATAAACCTATACCAACAACGCACCCTCGACATGGAGTTTTTAGACATACATGCTAGAAATTAAAGATTTGATACCAAGTATCACAACAATAGTCATGGGCAACAATATTGAATACAAATTAGTTCATTATCACCAGCCAAGCTACTCCAATTTGCTTACCAAAAGCTTCAAAACCCTAACTCCCCTTTGTACTGTAAGAGAAAAGTTTTATGTACTACTCTCTAAAACTTAAAAGATAAATTATTCTGATTTTATATGAATTGCTATATACAATATCCTTTCTAAAATTTCTTATGTACTTCATGCAAATATGTGAACATTTATGCTATGAAATACCATTTGGCAATCAAGGCCGACCATTATCGAGCACTCCGACAATGCACTGAATATGTACTTGATCGCTTTCCTCTACTTTTTTAAAAGGCTTTCTTTTCTGTAACATTTGGCAATGACTCTCTATTCCATCAATTCAATTTGGTTATCTAGTAAATCATCATATTACCTTTTTGTCAGTGTTTTGGAGCTTTGATTTCTGCGACTTTAGGAAATCTCCTATATAATTCAGTGGTGCACCGAGCATGCTTTTTGATATCAAATCTGACCACCTTTTTCACTTGATCCGGAACCTTAGTTATTATAATGATAGGCGGTCTCTCTGAGTGTTAGACAGATAGACGAGTGTGTTAGTGATACCGCTTTCCTTTTCCTTTATGCACGTTTGCTCCCTTTCCACGATTTTAGAAAGTATTGTCCATTTGTATACTTTTAATCCCATTTCTTATCATATCATGAAGATATTTGTTAGAAGTTTCAAATGATAGCACATTAAGGGAAATATTTCGTTTCAAGATTTCCCTAAAATGAGTTCCAAATATGGACTCATCAACACCCCTAACACAAGCCTTTTCTTTCCCTCAAGCAAATCAAACATCAATCCATCCAACTTCAAAGCTTGCAAACAGGACCACAGGGAGCAACACATACATTTTTATCTTTTTCATCCCTTCTCAAACTTCCACAAAACACCTACATAACTTTGAAGCCTTGAGAGATGACTAAGGAGTAATCAAAATATAGCTATGCTCATAATTGCTAGTGTAGCTAGTAATCACTGCCTTAAATCATCATCATTTTTCCTCGCACCAAAGAAGATACTAAACACTCCATATTATAACATTACTTTCAAAGGATCTCTTCAACTCTCATTCTCGCAAATGAGATATAGGATGTAAGCTTCAATCTATAGGATCGCTCGTATTCTAAATTGGAGTTCACTTGAATTTCTTCAGAGCTAGGATTCCAAATGACTTTGTTAGGACTGTAATGTAGGGCAAAGGTTGGGTAAGATAGAATATGAAAAGTTGTTGCTCATTCCTTCTTAAACTCTAAATGTTCTTTTTAGGCTCAAAGGTTCTTTTAGTCCCTTTTTCATTCATCTCCTATTTGATATCTCTTTTGCTTTTGATTTATTATCTTAAGTGTCTTCGCTATTTGCACTTGTTCTCACAATTTTTGGAGCTTCCTCAATTTTCAAGCATTGTTTTTCACTTGTTTCATTCATTCATTTGGAGGACTCCTTACTTTCTCTCTTTCATTTTGACCCCTTTTTTTCGACTCTTTCATGGGAGACACCCTTTCTTTTTATCAATACCCCAATATAGCCTTTGGCAACCGCTTAGTCTTTCAAGCTCTAGGATAGATCGATAGGAAACAAGAGGGAATTGCCTATCCCAAATATGACTCAAGGTTACAGGGTTCCCAAAGAAAAGATCAAGGCCCAAAAGGGCTTCACTAAGGATTCACTTCATTGTCAAGGGATGTCACCATGGTCAAATGGATTAGTTGATCCAAAGAAGGCGTAAGGTTCTCTCCTAATCCAGAATTAACCATGTTACTCATTAAAACAAAACAGGTAACTTCTAGCTATTGCAAAACTAGATTTCAACAAAATTCCTAGTCCCACATTGGCAAAATGACTTCGCATTTAAACAATGGCAATACACTTGCAATTTTTCGCTCATTACATATCCAAGCTCAATTGCACAGATAACTCAAGATCCCTCAAATCCATTCAGAGAATTATTTATCAAGAAAAGTCTAATTAGCAGTACATGCTCCTCATTTATGGAACCATCCGAATAAAATATATGGAACATCGATGCCTGAATTGCTGCAGACTAGAGACATGATATTAACATTCAAATGGCTCATCATATATGCATAGGTTTTGTCCAAATTCAAGGACATCATTTGCAATCATTAATCCATTCAACTCAAAAAGAAAGAAAAATAAAAATAATAACATAAATACTACTCTATTACAAGCCAAATTAAAATTTGTTTACAACCCAAAGAGTTAAAATTTTCTTAATATCCATCAATCAACACATCAACATCAATGTAAAGCATACTATTGTCTTATCCCACTCATAACAAAACTAAAAGTTTTAATCATCCAAAAGATATAGAACTTCTCAAGCTTGCCCCTCCTAAAAACAATAAACATTTCCCTCAATGTGCAAGGGACAACAGAGATTAAGTATAAGATAAAGAAGTGAGTCTGAGAATCCCCTTGTCATAGTAATCCTACTATGGTGGTGATCGAGCAGGAGAAGTGGTCAAGGGGGAATCAATGCCCTCATTTGCTGATGTGCTCTCGAGATCAATCAAAAGCCTATAGGCTTAGGTTTAGTCATACCAGATGTGCCTATCATGGACAGTTCGAGACCAAATACCTCTTTCATGACGTCTACAATCTTGCTCTCCAACCAGGTGAGCTCCTCGTGGTCCTCTTGGCTTGGCTCTACTGCCAATGTCTCTTCATGAGTCTCTACAGTGCTCACCTCTTGGTTCTCTTCATCACTATCATCCGGAACATTCATAATCAACTTATCATTTGGGACTATAGCCATATCCAACTTGAGTGGATCTTTTAGACAATCAAAGAATGTACTTATATTAGTAGATAGGAGGGTTTCCCCCTCCTTATTCAACAAATAATCAAGATCTACTTTTAAATAATGTATCTGTAATACCACCACCTACCTTCTCAACCTCTGCCACTCTATCTTTTAAGTTGGCCAAATCCTTTTCATGATCATCAATCATTGACTTGAGTCTATCTATCCTCAAGTTTTGGTCATCCATCAACTCACATTGGTTTAGCTTAACCTCAACACATGGCCTTAAAGCCTTGGCTACTTCTTTCTCAACTAAATTAGGAACAATTAATGCAACCGTGGTGGACCAAAGATTGGTTGCTTTGGCTAGCTAGCCAAATGCAAGAATTATGGCCTTAATGAGTGAGTGTTGGTCATGTGTGGCCTATTTCTTAGTGGATCAAATAGGAGAAGAAGAGAAGAGTGTAAAGTATAGGAAGGAAAAGTTATACCTGCCTTAGTGTCTAGGTCTGCAGCACTAGACTTGAAGGCCTCAACCTTCACTATGAACGTTTTATCAGCCAGCTTCTTTCCAGCCCTGTCCTCTTCAACCCTCAAGAACTCAGCTTTAATATGCCAGATATCGATGGATGCTGATGGAGTTACCTCTACATTAGTGTTTTTGTTTTTCGAAACTTTGGCCTTTTTACACAATGTAGTGATAAGGTTGGAAAATTAGTGTGGGGTCTGGACTTGCTTTGCCCTCATAAGTTTTCTAGGGAAATGATTCCACCAAGATTTAGTCGTCGGCAATCTTTAATACTCCTAACCAATGTTGCCTTGGCTTGTCAAAGTACAGATTCATTTTGTGATAGCATCAAGTTACTGCTAATAAGCCCAAACCAAAATCTTGTTGGAATGTTCATTTCCTTCTTTTCAATAATGTCTCCCTCTTTAACCACAAAGGATCAGAAATCCCAATTATTGGAGCCAACCAAGCTTTCATATCATCAAGTGTTTGAACCTTCATCATCTCTTCCATGAAATTTTAATCTCTATGTATATATCCTAGGACATCATTAATATTAATCTGATTGCATGGGACTTACACACCCTAAACTTCTATAGCAACAAAAGTTCTGAGCATCATCTTCACCATGCTTCTGTTCATTGTGATAGCCTTATCATAGGCCTCATAAATTCATAGAACAAGGTGGGTACATATGGACTTTGAGGATTGGTGAACATTTTGAAGGTGTGGAACTTGAGAGTCTCCAAAACCTCTGGATATATTTTGAATCACTCCATCAGTACACAATTGCTTCTCTATCAGGATTTTTCTCTGCCCCTCTCTCTTAAGTTTATTTAAGTATTGTGGGGATATTATTTTCTTGATCATTTAGGATGTCTATAGAAGTGGATCATGAATGGGTTTAGACCTGACCTCACTCCGGTGCCTTTTTAGGCTTGGCTTTGAAATAGGCATCTTTGAAGGGCTGGATCTTTCTTTCTCCTCCTTGGAAATAGTCAAGGTTAGGCTGAGTGGTAATTACTTACCACTATCATTTCTTAATGCTCAGTTGCTTTCTTTTTACTCTTTCATTGTACCTCTTTTTAAGGTCTTTGAGACCTTTGTTCTACTCTTTCAAGAGCTATAACGACTCTCCTAGCTACACATAATCCACCTTGAGTGACCTACTCCTTAGGTTGGCCCCTTCCTGCATAATAATAAACTTCAAACATCTTGTAAGAGGCAGTTGTAAAGCAATTTTTATGACCCGTACCTAGAGTCTAAGAGTGACATGGCAAATGAGAACCCAAGAGTCCCCAAACAAGCCTCAAGTATCCACATTCACATCATCAGTTTGAAAATGTATGTATAAATCATAAAACATAGTTTTAAAGGATGGTAAAGTAGGACTCATGCTATGGCGATGTCATAGGTATTAGAGATTAGCATGGATTCCCATAGCAAAAACCACATTAGTAATAAGGAGCGGTTAAGTATGACTCACTCTATGGGGGAAATATTAGACTTAGGATCTTCCATATTGCTATATCAAAATATAAATACTTATCATAATAATTATAATCAATCGATAATATCCATATCAAATAGATAACCATATTCATAAGCTCAAAATATAACATGTAGCATATACCGGTACACGAGTCTAAAAGATGTCCAACAGTGCCTCGTTATATGGCAGGACGGGGGCCAAAATATGTCATAGGCAAACCCTCAAAGTAAATAGCAAGACAAAATAAACATAAGGTAGATAGATGATGACTTGTCCTTGAAGATAGGATTTATCATAATACTTTCTCAAATTTGATCTATTCGTCAAACAGTGGATGAAGGTAGTCTCCTGTCCCTACATGGTTAGATCATTTAGGAAAAAGTATGTGTTAGTACATTTGATTATACTAAGTATGCGAATATGTAGTGCACATGATTATCAAACTTGCATTCAATATTAGATTACAAGGGCACATAATATAGAAAGAAGTACAAATCCAAAGAAGAGTATATAATAATATGCTATGAAATCCATGATGTATGAAATTCTTAATACTTATATAAAGAGGGGATGAGACCTTAACCAATATATAAGACAAAGCGAGTTGTTACTTCAAAACCATATGTTACTCTCACACTAGAAATGAGGTGGTTTACTTGCCAAAGGTAAACATACTTCTCTTTATAGGCTTTGGATTTCAGAGAAGTGACCTTCCTTATGGGCCTCCCATTTCAGATAGAATTTTTACAATTTTTATCATATTATATCAATGTTGTAATTGTAACTTATCAGCCTCCCATTTCTGTGAGGGTTACCATATACATGTACCTATGCTAGCACATAGTTCAAAGAAAAGGAGAGAGCCCTTGAACCACAAATCCATCGGTGCTAATTCATTATCCCACAAGAATACATATACATTTACATGCTTGAAAAAGAGATTCAAGTTGTTTCAAATCATTTTATTGCATATTTTTGCTCAAAAGCCAAATATTATTGATAACAAATCATACTTGGGCTCAAATGCTAACGTATTGCCAAAATACAACACTTTTGATACTTAAAATATGGAATTTTATATATTCTCAATGTGATGTTAGTTGGTTTTATGTGTTATTGTGTTCATATTTGTAGGATTATATGTTACCCTTAATTTTAGGGAAAATTACAAAAGTTGCTAATTTTTTCTAGTATATGACACGAGCCGTAGAAGGTTTTACGAGTCACAGAAGATAGTTCATGACCTGAGGATTAGAGATTGGAACTTTTTGAAGTTTTATCAAACAAAACCCCTTTATAGGTCATAAACCACTTTACGAGTCATGGAGGGATGTCATAGATTTGAAGTCCAAATCTCCAGCAGCTGAGTACAACACCCCGATTATGGGCCGTTGAATGCATTATGGCCCCGTAAATCCCTTTCGTATGGTGTGTGATCAGTTCTCTTATTTTATTTAGGACTTGTATTTTACTTATTACAAATGGAGTTTTTAGGTTATTTTTCAAAATACTTCACCTACTACTCAGAGAACTCAGTAATTACAGAGAGAAAATTATAAGATCATATTATAGAATCTTTGAGAACACTTATGTTTGATTTTCATCTTTAAGCTTGTGATTCTTATTGAAGTTGGATTTGCTTGTTCTTAATTTTGTTGTTTAAGTATTCAATCATGTTTTCTCAATCCATAATTCTTGAATCTACACAAATCATGAGTAGCTAAATCCACAATTAAGGTTATGGGAACAATGAAGAACTAACAATGTAAAATTTAATAATTCATGATTCTCTAAAAGTTTATATGTACATATTTATTAACTCTCTTTGTTTGCATGTTTTCTGATGGTGGCCAACATTAGAACCTGCCTACTGTTACTGACTAGACTAAAGTAGTAATGAATTGGAAAAGAGATTAATTAACAGGGTTCGATTGATGTGTTCTTGTCTAATCAACCAAACTGTGCCAAGGGGAGGTTGTATTGGGTTAATAGGAAAGGGTTAGTAATGCAGACTATGGAGATGGGCCAAGTGGCGTAGTAAAATTCACCTATCACCTTTGACCAAAGGGCTTGGTAACATAACTTACTTCCTCCATACAATACACTAGAAAAGAATTAGGTTATCCAGTGATACTAATTTGGGGAACCATGGGGAACACAATACCCTAGTTTCTCTGCATATTGACTTTGCTCTTGTGATAGTTAGTTTAGTTGTAATTTTCATAGATTATTGCAAACACCCCCTCCCTTTTTGAGAAGTAAGTTGGTTAACCATTGGAATTGCAATTAGTGAATTCTCTTGAGTCTAATATTCCCTATGGGTTTGATCCTAACCTTTGTTAGGTTCTATTTCTTGACAACGATCTCTTTATCCTCTAAAAATGAGGTGTAACCTGGGTGACATCAAGAATTTGGCACCGTTGCCAGTGAATACTGCTAGATTTAGTGAATTCATAATTAATTTGGGTGTTAATCTTTAGTTCCCTTATTTTACTTTTGTTTGTTGTTTTTGTTCTTCTTCAGGTTTTAAGTGTAGTGTATGCCCAACATCTGGAGTCAGGGAAATCCCTTAACTCTATTTGAGCTAGAGATCCATAGAACGTTGAGGAAAATGACCCAAGACAATGCAATAATGTATCCAATGTAGCTCTAAACAGGAATAATAATGAGGATGCTAAGAGTGAACCCAATTCCTGTAGAGGACATTGCTCCATAGCCTCACAATTTCAATGTCAATGCTTACTAGTGCAATTAATATAGGTTAAATCTTATAGTTATGAAGGTGGCTGGAGCTATTATGTTGCCACCACTACAAGTAGACACAAAGTTCACAGTCTCCAGTGGGTTACTTCAGATGCTGCAGAGCCCTAGGCTATTTGCGGGCTTACCATCTGAGGATCCTTATAGCCACCTACACAATGTGGCATTCATCTGCAAAAGTGTGATGGGAACACAAAAATTATCTATGTATAGTATGGGACTTCATGTCTTTCCATTATCTCGTATAGGCAATGCAATATTATGGCTATCTGAGCTCTCACAAAGTTTGATCACCAATTGCATAGAATTGCAGAGGGCCTTCATGGCAAGGTACTTTCTTAAATTGAAGAGGCTCAATTTGGTGGATCAAATAATCAACTTTGAGCAACTCCTTGGTGACTCAATCAATACCACATGGGTGCAGTTCAATTAATGCTTATAGAGTGCACCGAGCCATAAGATTGCGGATAATGTCCTGGTAGAGAATTTCTATCTAGCAATGAATGTAAATAGCCAAGCATGTGCTGACACCCTCTTCGGAGGTTTATTTATGGACCAACCATTCACAAAAATGGCTAAGCAGCTGGACATGGTGGCAAAATCAAACCATGTGTCGAGGCCAAGAAGAATCATCCAACCTACCATGTGTGTACTAAGGGCATAACCCCTAAGCAAACAAAAATCAATACAAAGTTCATCAGGATGCTTGCCCAAACCAGCACCAATCTAAAGTGGCTAATGAACCAGACGCAAGAAATAGTTGCGGCAAAAAACATTCAAAAAATATATCATACCAAGCATGAGAGCCGTAAAGATAGCAATAGGAGTAACTATTACATACACCCCCACAATCATAACATGGGGGCTGGGAATTCCAGAGTAGAGGAGATGCTAGACCAGTTGTTAAAAAGTGTCAATGCACAAGATAAGACCTTGAGGGAGATTAAGTCTGACATTGCCAATATTAATTGAAAAGTTGAATATCATTTTGTCATAATCAAGTGGCTCAACCATCAACACGAACATGTGTTAGCCCAACTAAATTAGATTTAGGGATACATGATAGCCGACACCATCGATAAAAATCTTAAGGACATAGATAGGTACAAGATGAAGAAAAATGGTGGTGAGGGGAGCACCCGCGAACATGCTGCAGAATTTGACAATAGAGCACAAAAGCTTGAAGCAGCCTGAGTACTCAATCCATCTAAGTCATGTCGCATAAAAAAATCAAGCGTTACTTGGGAGGCAACCCAAGGCACACACTGGCACTTAGGTGCACACGCATATTTTTTGACCCCTATATGTTTTATTTTGCATTAATGTTATGCATTGTTACTATGCATATCTTTTTCGATGTGGTGTGGCTAGTTATGTGCCTCAGTGAAGTCTGAGTAGCTTGGGTCCATCACTACCCTAATTTTTGATCCTGAGGTTTTCTTGCCTATGTTCTTTTTTGCTATGGATATTTATTTTCTGTTGAACCGGCATGCTTAGGATGTTTAGATAGTACTTGTAGCAAATAGTACCAATACTAGTGACGTATAACATGTTTTTGTGTTTTGTTTAAAAAATGATACCCAACAAAAATTTTGACTAATAGTTAGATAGAAATGTCACAACCAAAGCCTAGGGCCAAGATGTGACATGGCGAATAGGAACCCAATGGGACCCAAACAAGCCTCTTAGCATATCAGTTACACACCCTTGGTCTCAGAATCAAAGTAAACAACAACAAGAATATAAGCAAGGGAAAAGGGGGCTAAAGAAACTCTTGACATTTATAAAGCATGACGAGTCAAAGCTCAAAGTAAAGAATCATCAATTGTTCCAACAATGGCTCAAAACATAGACTGGGCGAGGGCCAAGACACTTTCTGGGCTCACTATCATAGTATCAAATATTCAACAAAAAGAGATAATGAAAGCAAGAGTAGCATAGCTAGTGTTCCCAAATTTGAGGAATTACCAAAAGTTTATCTTCAAGATGCCAAAATGAGCCGCGTGGTGGATGATCGTGAGGTGCTTCGGTTCCTACATGGTAACATCATATAGGCATAGAGTACGGTTGGTACATTTGAATGTACAAAGTAAGTATGATGCAATATAATAATACATAAGCCAATATAGTCAAAATAGATCGTAATAGGTTATGGATAAGTATAATATCAATATGGTATGCATGAATAATGCTTGAAGTAAAATATGCTTGTAAATCACATAACTTGCAAATATAGATTATATGTGTAGGAAGAGACCATATCAATATAGCTCAAGCAAACTATCACTTGAACTCCAAGGCATGCCACCACCTTGGAAGGTGATTGAGGTATATACCCCTCAACGTGGTAGTATAGGCATGCCACCCCCGACAAGCTGATTGAGGAACATACCCCTCAACATGGTAGTATGGGCATACCCACCCCTAACAAGGTGATTGAGTATCATACCCTTCAACGTGGTAGTACAGGCATGCCACCCCCCGATAAGATGATTGAGGCTTGACACTCCCTCAATAAGATGGTTAGGCATGCCACCCCCTAACAAGGTATGGTCAACTTGCAACACTATTGATACTTTCATGAATACAATACATACATACCATCTCTTAATCATCATATAGTCACTTGATTCATAACTCATGCAATAGATCATCATTAGCTCAAGAATCTTTGTCAAGACATTTTATCAAACACTTGGCGGGTGTATAATGCTAGTTCAAAATCATGAAATTAAAAAGTAAAATAATGTGAGAAAACTTAATGTAAATCAACCCACCAATACATAGTAAAATCCTCATATAAGATACCTTGAAATCCTTCATCAAATCTAATAATAGGTCATAGTTTGATAGCCTAAAAGATGCATAATCACAATAGACAAACCATCTCATAGAATAAGCTTGAAATAGGTAGACATGTGATTCCAATCAACATTTCATAAAAATCCAACATAATTTATAATCATAACTTATAATAAGTAATACCTATAAATAATACAACTTGGAAACATGCAATTTTCATAAAATAGGAAGGTTGGGCACCATGGGTGAAAAGAGCTAATGGTTGAAACCCACATACCTCAAATTTTGGGATTCCCTTGATGTAGATTTTAATGGGAACTTGAAGCTTAAATGAAGTTCTTGAGATCTGAAATTAAGCTTGAGAGTCTAGAATTTAGGTGCAATATTTGATTAAGTGTTAGAGAGCATTTTGAGATTGTCTTGAGTGATATAGAGTTGGAAAAATGGCTAAGTATAGGTACTGGTAAGAATAAGAGAGCATGTGACCAAGACCTCAATGTGTTAGTCGAAACTAAAAAATTAAGGAAGTCACAACACTGCTCTCTGTCGCGAACAACTTCTGGAAATGAAAATTTTTGAAAATCATTTTTCTTCCATGGGTCCTCTAAAATTAGGATTATAACCATCGTCCACTCAATTTTACCCTTGATGAAGAATATGAAGTAAAATTTTCTATTTCACGCACGAATTTAGATATATATGAAAATTACAATTATGGACATTTCTGAAGCACATTTTAGGGGCATTTTAAAAAACCATACATGTTTAGGTGTGACAATGTTTCCTCTAATATATGAGGATAATTTAGATAAAAAGCATGATCTGTGAGTCTTTTGTTGATGATGTATGCAATATCATGCGAGTGTGAGCTTAATTTACTAGATTCACGTATTTTGTGCTAATTCAGAACTTGCCCTATTACTCTAAGTTAGATTGTAGATAAATGCGATTAGAAAAAGATCTTAGGTAATTGTTTGTAATAGTCCACTTAGCCTATAATAAAAAACCAAAATGATGATATAGTCCCTTGTTCCTAATATTTGAGCTTAACATATACCTATTCTTTGAAAACACTTTATTAACCTGGCCTTGTTAGTTGTAAAATCCTAAAATTAGCCTTGGTCCTTCCTTGAACATTGTGCACCCTGACTGAGGCATAAATCCAAAGTTCAAGGCGTCTACAAAAAGTGGCCTTGGTTCTGAGGATGGATATTGTGCACCTCAACACAGGCCAAAATCCTAAGTTGAGGGTGGCTGGTGTAAGGGTGCAACACACAAATAAGGGGGTGAATTAGTGATATACAGGAATAAAGGAAAAATGATGTACTGGGTGCAAGAAAAGTAAGTAATGCCTTAGTTGCGAGCTGAAAAGCAAAATGAAGTGTAGAAGTAAGGGAAAAAGTTGAAGGATGAAAAGAAAGCACCCAAAAAAGTTTAAAAATTTGAAAAAGGCAGAACAAGGTGAAAATAACAAAGTTAGTAGGGCAAAAGTATAGAAAAATACAGCGTCAAGGAGGGACTTTAGTCACTATATTCCCATAATATCATACCAAAGCCCCTCTAAGCCTACATCACAAGCCTAGAAAGTCCTAAAATGATCCTAGTCCAGTTAGTTGAAGGTTTTAATCATGAGTATAGGAGAAAGCGTATGGTATTAGGAATGATGCATGAATATCTTATATGAGAGTGAGTGACTTTTCACAGTACCAAGGTTATATATGGAAACATCATTGAGTGTCAAATATAAGACTTCTTTTTAGGAGGGACTTGCATTGTATTGTAAGCACTAGACTTGTTTAGCAATTGTGGATTGTTGATAATACCTTGCTTGTCATAGTTGTGTTGACACATGCACCAATGAATATTGGTTTGTTAGATAACCATCTGTCCTATTTTGAAAAGTTGGTATGGCTGTCTGATTTTGTGATTTATGTGATTTACATCATTGGGTTGAGGTTTGTGTGTTACTGTATTATCTATATAGATTGAGTCAATCGCTTGAGGACAAACAATGATTTTCTGTTGAGGGTGTTGATGTGCTACCAAAATACAACACTTTTGATGCTTAAAACTTGAAATTTTGTGTGTTCATGATGATTTGTTAGTTGGTTTATATGTTTTTGTTTTTATATTTGCAGGATTACAGGTTAGTATTGACTTTGGGAAAAATAGCGGAAGTTGCTAATTTTTGCTAGCATATGAGACCCTTTATAGATCATTCTACGGGCCATAGGGTGGTTTTATGAACTATTCAAGTAAGGGGATGTTTTCTGAAGTTTTATTCTACAAATATGCAGATAAGCTGTAGAAGATTTTACTAGTCGTAGAAGATGGTTCATGCCCCGACAATTAGAGATTGGGACTTTCTAAAGTTTCATCAGCTGAAAACCCCTTTCTAGGTCGTAAACCACTTGATGAGTCATAGAGGGATGTCATAGTGTTGAAGTTCAAATCTCCAGCAGCTGACGACAAGACCCGATTACGGGTTGTGGAGCCCATAAACCCCTTTCATATGGAGTTCTAAGCAGTTCTCCTATTTTATTTAGGACTTATCTTTTACTTATTATAAATAGGTTTTTAGGTTATTTTTCAAAAGAATTCACCTAGTACTCATAGGACTCAGTAATTAGAGAGGGAAAATTGTAAGATCATATTAGAGAGTCTTTGAAAATTATAAGATAAAGTCCTCAACATACATATGAAAAATTGAGTGAAAAGAATTCAAATCCAGAGGCAAATACAATTTATTGGCCACATGTCCAATCTGCTAAACAATCTCATAAGTCCCTGTATACCAGGAACTTAACTTTCCCTTCTTACCAAAATGCATTACACCATCCATTGGAGAAATATTCACATACACCCTATCACTGACAAGAAACTCATGATTCCTCTTTCTACCTTCAAATAAGACCTTTTTATGACTTTGAGCCATCTTAAACCTTTCCCTAATCAATTTCACTCTTTCCATAGCCTCCAACACTAAGTCCAGGTCCATAGAAGTCATTTCATCTAACTCAAACCACTCCACTGGAGGTCTACACCTTCTACCATAAAAAGCCTCAAATAGTGCCATACCAATGCCAACATGAAAGCTATTGTTGTAAGCCAACATAATAAGTAGTAGATAATCACCCTAATTTCCTTCGAATTCCAATACACAAATCCCTAACATGTCTAAGGTTTGAATTATCTTTTTAGCTTGTCCATCGGATTGAGGAAGAAAAATAGTGCTTAACTTCACCTTAATGCAAAGCCCCTTTTTGAAATGATTTCCAAAAGTGAGAAATAAATTGGGTATCATATATAATATAATAAAAAAGTAAGCATACCATCCAGTCTAACCAACTGCCAAATATATACTAGGCATTTTCCTCAATAATAAAAGTAGTCCCAACCGAGAAGGAGTGAGTCGATTCAGCCATTCTTCTAATAATGACCCACATGAGTCAAATTGCTTCTTGTATAGGGAAGCTCAATCACAAAGTTCGCATTTTTATTCTCTTATTTCAAGTGGGGATTTCAATGTTTTGGGCCAAACAATCAGGCCTTTGATGTTTTATCTTCAGTTGTTGGCGATTAGAGCGTTCATATACAAATCTACCTATGCCTTCTTAATACTATGCCACCAATACATTTCCCTCAAATCCCAATACATTTTCGTAGATCTCGGCTATATAGAATAATGAGAGTTATGGGCTTCACTCGTGATCATCTCTCTAAGACCATCAACCTCCCAAACACACAATCAATTTTGGTATCAAATTACACCATCTTTCCCTTGGGAGAAAACCTCTATCTTATTTTTGATATCCTACCTCTTTAATACAACAAATGACGGGTCTAAGTCTTGCATTGCCTTGGTGTTAACAACAATAAAAGCTTCAACGCCATTCTAAACATGAATGAAACCATTATTAGATTCACTCAATCTAATTTCCTGATCTTGTCAAATGATGCACATCCATGACCAACTCCCTTTTGCCCTTATCTATAAAATCAGCCTTAACATCTTCCTTGCTTGGATTGTATTACAGGCCCAAAGTAACTCTCCCTATTGATGCGCTATCAAAATAAAATACTTTTCATGCTTAAAACAAGGGATTTTGTAAGATCTTAATGTGAATTTTAATGGTTTTTATGTGGTTTGTGTTTGTTTTTGTAGAAAATACAAGTTGGCTTAATCTTGGGGAAAGGTAGTAGGTTTTGTTGAATTTGAGGACCTACGAGACCCACTACGAGTTGTATCGCAAGCTTCGAGTCATAGGGGATATCGTAGTGATTAACAACTTCAAAAAATCAATATTTGACAAATTTAAGTTCATCCATACTAGCCCAAGGTACGAGTTGTAGACCAAGCAATGACTCGTAGTAGGATCATAACACTTAAACCCAAAATGCCAAGTGCTGACTACAAAAGCCCAATTATGAGTCATTGGTCACCCTACGAGTCTTACATATGAGTTGTATTTGCTTCCAGCTGGATTTTCTATTTATTTTAAGGGTCTTTTTTTAAATAGTACAAATAGTTTATGATAGGGTTTTTTTGGAAGAGTCTTTTGGACAGAATCAATTTGTAGAGATTATTCTTAGAATATTGTAGGGAGTTTTTTCTAGGGTTTGGTGTAGTTACTTAGGGTTTTACTTTAATACCCAATTTGGGGATTTGAAATACTTCTAATTCAACGCCATTATTCAAGCTTGTTATTGCAATATCAAGGTGGTCTTTGTTCTTCATTTTCTTTGGATAATTTCTCAACCATATTTACTCTATTCATTATTTGTGGTTTTTCCTTAGCTATGAGTAGCCAAAGCACATAACTTGGGGTTGCGGGAACCATGAGTAGCTAGCTTGAGATAACCCAAATTATTTATATTTCTTTGATTGGGTATTTGAATATATTGTCTATTGTTCTTCAGATTTCTTGTTGTTTGGTGGTGGCCAATACCAAACCCCACTTGGTGTCATGATTTCGACAAAGGTAGTGATGAATAGGAAAATAAAATGAGTGTCAAGTTCGATTGAGCTGTTCTAATCTAATAAACCAAGCTCGACCAAGGAGAGGTTGATTGGGACAATGGGTAATGGTTAGTTAGCATACCATGGTTGCCGATACAACGCCATGGTAAAATTCGACCTTCACATTTATAAAAGGGCTAGAAGAATCTAAGTTACCATTTTGCATGCGTTATCTCAATTAGGGTTATGTTATCTGGGGTATTTGAGTTAGTGAATTATGGGGAACACAATTCCAAAGTTGCTTTCTAAATTGGTTGTTTCTTTATTTTAGTATTATAGTGTTTTTATTTATTTCTCTTCAAATTGCAAACCCCCTCTCATTCTAGAGAATATAGTTGATTGGTACTTGAAATGATTGTTGGTGAGTCTATTTGGTCAAACCCCTTATTCCCTGTGGATTCGACCCTAGCCTCTGGTTAGGTTTATACTTTATAGTGACTACTTTACTGTTAGAGCGTGAACATCACCTATTTGATAAGGACGGATGGAGATAGGAAATCTTAATAAATGTTCCATGACATGATAAGAATTATGAAAAAGTGAAACATTTCCTAAAATGCCTTGTAGCCTCCTACCCATAGATGTGGCTCACTTCAAACCCATGTATAAGACTTTGCTTAACGTGACATGTTAGACTTTGAGGATCATTCATAAACGTAGTGCTCTCATACCATCTCTATCATGACCCAGACCTAGGCTCTAGGAATGACATGCTGAATAGGAATCCGAGTGTCATGAAACAAGCCTCAAGTATCTACATTCACATCATCGATTTGGAAGAATATATACACATAGTAATCACATAGTTCTAAGGGATGGTAAGTAGGACTCATGCTATGGGGATGTCACAGGGATGAGGGATTAACATGGATTCACATAACACATACCACATAAAAAGTAAGTGGCCGATAAGTATGACTCAATCTATGGGGACAATACGGGACTTAGGATCTTCCACATTTCCATATTAAAATATACAAACTTATCATAATTCTCATAAATAATCTATAATATTCATATTCAATAGATAACCATAACCATAAGCTTCAAATAAAACAGATTGCATATATATGTACATGAGTCTACAAGATGTCCAACTATTCATAAGATAAGACAAGGGCAAAGACACGTCCCAGGCTCACCCTCAAAGTAAATAGCAAAATGGAAGCAACATAAGGTGGATAGATGGAGACTTGTCCTAGGAAGATAGGACTCACCATAACACTTTCTCAAATCCAATCTAGCCATTAAATAATGGATGAAGGTAGTCTCCGGTCCCTATATGGTTAGATCTTGTAGACAAAAGCATGTGTTAGTATGTTTGAATGTACTAAAGATGCGGGCATGTAGTGCACATGACTTATCAATCCTGCATTCAATGTTAGATGAGAAGGGTGCATAATATAAAAATAAGTACATACCCAAATAAGAGTACATAACAACATCGTATGAAATCCACGATCGACGAAATGCTTAATGCTTATATAAAGAAAAGATAAGACCTCAACCAACATATAAGACCAAGTGAGCTTTACTTGAAACCCAATGTTATCCCTAAACCAAAACAGAGGTGGTTGAAGGCCAAAGGCAAATCACACTTGTCCTTATTAGTCTCTCATTTCAGAGAAGTGACCTTTCTTATGAGCCTCCCATTTCAGATAGAATTTTCACAATTTTTATCATATCATATCAATAATGTAGTAACACCTTGCGGGCCTCCCATTTTGGTGAGGGTTATCATATACATATACCTATGCTGGCACATAGCTCAAGGAAAGATAGAGGGACCTTAGGGATATCCCTAACATCCCTAATACATTGGTGCTAATTTATTATCCAATAAGAATACATACACATGCTTTCAAAAGAGATGCAAGTCATTTCAAATCATTTCAATGCATAATTGGCAAATTCAAATATCATTCATAATAATTCATACTTGGGCTCAAATGCTAAATCAAATTTCATATCATACTTTTCATGCATAGGAATAGCCCATTCTCAATATCCAAATGAGGTGTAAACACCCAATATGCTCAAATAGACAATATCATAGATATTTATGTGATAATATTCTTGTCATAAACATATAATAAGCTTAACTAACTAATTTATTTTCAATACATATATGAGCTGAACCAACTACTTCATAATTTTAATAAAATCCAATACTTATGAATGCATATGCCATGAATGATATGATATTAGAATGGGCAATAGAGATTCAATCTAAAATCAATAATATAACATGAAATAAGTAAATTCATAAGTTGAATCCATATTCAAATCATAATTACCCATACTTGAATGAAACTTTAAAGGGACAATGCATAGTCAAAACTTCATAATACGAATGCAATTTAATATACTACGGCTTAGATTAACTTAAAATCAACAATAAAGCTTACACTTCAATTGAATTTATAAACAATAGTCTTCAAAACCCATATTTAAAGTAAGCAAAGTTTCATGAAATTCAAGTGTAAAGAGTTTGGGTCTTCTTGGTTCAAAGGGAATAAGAACCAATCCTGCACACCTTAGCTAAACAAGAAGAAATAAGAAGAATCTAATGAAGACTGAAGTACTTCTTTGTATCCCAAGCTAATTCTCCACTAGTCTTTGAGAGAAGTTCTTAAGAGAGAATTGAAATAATTCTAAGTATAAGAGTGAGTTCGAATGAGGAAAATATAGTTTATGTCATTTGAATGTTTTAGGATAGCATAGGAAGTCACAAAAGTCCCTTAGGAGTAGCCATAATAACAAAAAAAAAATCATTAATAAAGAGGAATGAAATTTTTTTGCTAGGGATCCCATAAGAATATCCCACGATCCATATAAGGTCACATGTACCGTGAACCCTTCCATGAAGCCACACTTAACCAAAACACAGGAAACACTGCAGAAATGGGCTTTATCAAATTAGGCATAATGTCTTCATTCGAACTCGGAATGAGCTCAAACTTGATTTGTTAGAATGATAATTCAAAGAGCTTCAATTTGGAATGTTGTGGGCCACTCTATTTGTTTTGTGCAAAAGATATATGAACATTTAAAATTGATACTTCTATCAGTTCTTGTGCAAAGGTTAGCCAATGGAATTCCATACTTAGGAAATTGCAAATCAACACCCATACAGAATTCTTCACGGCCCCAAAGGTCACACAGATCATGCAACCTCCCATAACTCTTTACTTAGAAAAATTCTTATTGATGAAATCCCAAGATGGTGAAATGCCTTGGCCAAAATATGGATTTTCAAGGACAAGGCTACCCATACAATCCACCACATAGACTGTGAAGCCTCTTACGGATGGTGTAGGGTCCATGTGTGGTATGCCTTTGTCTCAAGCTCCATATTAAAGCCAAAACAGCCCAAAACAATGCCAAGATCCACTTCAAGGCACCTCCACACGGTCGGTATACCTTCACACGGATCGTGGATGCTTACCTGAAGTGTCACCTTGGTCCAAAATTTTTCAAAACTCAAATTTCCAAGGTCAATTAGGATCATACATAGTCTGGGTCCTTATAGCAAAATTTTATCATAAGAGAAACATTCAAGGTAGATAGGGCTATTTGACCGTAGAACATACTTAGCGATTCACCAAACTGATTTTGCGATCAAAAAGACCATTGCATTTTTGCACAGTTATCATACTTTAGGCTACAAATACTTTAGGTGATACTTATGTACATCAGTGATACACTGAATTGATTTGATGATGAAGAGGTTCATCACCAAAAGTTGCAGCAACTAAACATAGAGATCAGTCAACCAAGGTGGTGCATGTGAAAATTAGGCTCTCATTAAGTTCACTTAGGCGATTAAATTAACCATTTCCAAAGGTGACTAGCATGGCCCTTCACCTATTCACTTAAAATTCAATAATTTTTTAATAAGTAAAATGGATGAAAGTCACACACTAACCCATCGTAACACATCAATGCATGTTCAACAATTGATTATCACTATCACATGATTTTTATGGCTAAATACTCAATCAAGAGATGTCTTATCCTTAAGAATACCATCATCCAATCCATCATCGGGCAAGTGCACTTCACTTAAAGGAGTTTACGGGTTACTCAGACTTCACCCATAGCCCATAGGAACAATCAATCCAAACAAGCAAACATTTTGAATAATACATACTCATGATCGTGGCATTATCTCAAGTAAAAATATTCATGCATGACGGCAACTACGAAATTGAGACAATACCCACAAATATTCCACCACTAGTTAATAAATCATTCATTCATTAACCTAGCCCAAATCATAGGCACCACTAGTTTTGACACACAAAGAGGGAATCAAAACTCACAATAATGCAATATAAGGTTTTAGCATTATTTTGAAAATCTACTGACTCAGTTTCCAACATGATTTCAAGCACTAAAGCATGATTAGCACATTGATAAACCCTGATCAACCTCATATTCAATGGCATACTTCCAAAGTAACTAAGGCAAGGGCAGAAAATATATGTCATCAAGGGTGAGACACAATATAAATCCTTGAACATGCCTTTGTGATCAATACCACAACTTCTTTGTGAATATTTTCAAAGATAAAGCAAAGGGGTTTTGGCATACAAAGGGAGTGAAAAGGAGGGAAGGTGAAAATTGAAAAAGGACAATGCATTTGAAAAGCCTTAAGTATATTAGTAAGTTGTGCATGTATAGAGATACCAAACCACATTGCCTAGCATATTCGGCACTACACCAAGTGTGCTAAGGATCATCTTCTTTAAGCTTTATGCATACCTACCTTTCCCTTAGCCTTTAATTATGGTGAAATTGACCATCTACCAGCAGTTTTGCTGATTCATTAAGTTGACATTTGGTCCACCAAATCCTATTGCACCTCAAGAGTCACTAAGTGACTCGAAAGGTAGTCAAACTGATCCGTGAGTGGTTGCCTTAATCTCCCTCTTTGCTTACCACTCCAATTTTTCCCTTTATCAACCCTACACAAATTAAAACCCATTATTTAAAACTAAAAGAAGTAAATACTCACCTTGGGTTGCCTCCCAAACAATGCCTTGGTTAACATCATGGCACAATATAATTCCTCTTCTACATTCAAGTCACCACTGAATGACTCACTTTTGACAATACCATGAGATCATCTCCCTGCTTCAAAGTTTTGCATATATTGAACACTACTTGCTCATTATTCACTCTAAACTGAAGATCTCTACTCTCTATATCCATAATATCTCCTCCAATGGCTAAAAATGGCTTACCCTATATAATTGGCATGTTGGTATCCACCTCGTAATCTAAGATAAAAAATCCATAGGATGAATTAATTTGTACACTTTCAGTAACTCATCATGTATGATCCCACATTTGATAGACTGATCAACCAAGAGCAGCTGCATTATTGTTATTGAAGGGTCTCCAATCTAAATTCCTCAAATATGGCTAGGGGCATCAAGTTTTTACTCGCTCCCAAGTCACATAGTGCCTTACTATACTTTGAAGCTCCAATAGTGCATGGATTAGTGAATGCACCTGGGTGTTTTTTCTTCAGTACCGACTTTTATGTCAAGATTGCACTATAATTATGAGACACTTAGGTTGTATTACACTCAAGAGTTCTCTTCCTCGTGACTAACTTGTTCATGAATCTAACATAACCTGGCATTTCAATCACTGGTTCCAACAATGAAACATTTATCGACAATGACGTGAACATAGAGAGGAATTTTTGAAATTTTGCATCCTTTTTTTCTTCTTCAATCTTTGAGGAAATGGAGGATCAACCTTGACTTGAGGAGTTTTAAACCTCAAAACTGCAGAATATTTAGGGAATGCTTTCTTGATATTCACACCATCATCCCCACTCTTCTCTTGCTTGTCCCTCTCGGGATTGCAAAGAGCATTACCACCTTTACTATAAGCTTCATACTCATCAACTTCTATAGTAACTGCACCCTCTTTTTCTTCCACTCCATTCAAGCCATTTTCAACAACAAGTGATGGTTTTGTGCCTTAACCACTTCGCCACTATGAGTAGTTATATCTAAACATTACTAAACATTTCCTTTTGGATTAGCTACTATCGCACTAGGAAACCTCCTTTTGGATGCCGATTTAGATGAGTTGATATGTTTTCAAGTTGAGTTTCCAAATGATTAATAGTTGCCGAATGTGATATCATAATCTGAGTCAATTGAGAAAAGTCAGATTTTATCTCTTTCAAGACATTATCATAGGCTTCCACCTTACTCAAGATTTAGGTGGACATATCTTCAATCTGAAGATTCATTTGATTCATCATGGGGTCAGTAACTATCACCCTATCATAAGGTTGAATATACCTATCTCCATCATGGTTCTTCAAACCCCCAACTTGAGGTTGGTTAGCTCATGACGATCTCTCCATCTAGAATTATTTTTCCTAACTTGATTCCTGTGCAGCCTTAGAAAAGTCGGCCGAAAACCCACCATTTGGTTTTCTATGTAGTGTACCTCTTCCCTGTAACTACCTTCAAATTGTAAACCCTCAAAGATTAATTCTCCACTATCTCCTACAATATTCACACTTTTACAATTTCCTTCTACGACATACTTAGTCAAAAGATCAAGCTGACTCAATAGTTTAGCCATTTTCTCATCCATCTCTTGATCCTTAGTAAGCTGCTCCTTAGAAGAACCTTTGTGTCCTGAAGGTACCATGTCATCTCTTGTTTACCATGCTCGGTTAATCATTGTCAAGCCATCTAAGAGGTTGCAAGCTTCAGTGAATGTTTATATCATTTGGCCACCTCCCACTAACTGATCAACTACTTCTTTGGTCACTATGATGAGGATCATGTAGAAGTATTACAAGATCATATAGTTCGGAACTCTATAATTTTGACATTGGAGTAAGAGTTTTTGAAACCAAAGCCATGTTTCATGCAACTGCTCACTTTCTAGCTGCTTGAAGTTCTCAATACTTCTTCTCAACTATATCATCTTTGAGGGAAGAAAAAATCTATAAAGGAAAGAGTTTTGTGGCTTTTTCCATGAAGTAATAGAATGATGAGGTAGCTCAACTAGACACCTCGCTGCCTCTCCGACAACAGAGAAAGGAAATAACCTTAGTCGAATGGCTTCTTGACTTACTTCCTTAAAATTGAATAGGAGAGATACATCAATAAGGTTCCTTAAATATTCATGATGATCTTCATGGCCAATCCCTATGAATAATCCCTTTAGCTATAGGAGTTGTAACATAGTACTTGTTACGTGAAAATTAACTTCTTCGGCCAATAGAAGTAGTCAGATGGCATCGGTTCTACCCACATGATCCCAGTTAACACCTTGCATATCAATCATGTCTCCAACATTCTCACCATGCACACTCTCATCATCCTCAATTTTATTACCTATGTTTTAACAACAAAAAACAACAAGAAAACAGTAGAAATAACTCTAACTACATGAACAAATCTCAACAAACACTTCTAATATGAATACTCTAATTCCTCAGCAATGGTGCCATTTTTATGTCGCTTAACTTGGCTACTCAAAGGAAGTAGGGGTAGTCATCATCACCATAATAACCCTAATTAGAAGTTGGGGTCAATCCCACAGGGAATTATTATTTAAGGTAGAAGCAACTCATCGAACTAAGAAAGTGTAGGATCTTGGGGGTTGCAATATTCAAATATAATTATTGGACTACACAAATTCTAGTTAACAACAAATAAAAGAAGACGTTGGGGCTGTGCAAATATGGGAATTGATCTACTAGCAAGATCTAAATATTTGACTAAATGAGTTGATATTGAGTGAACAAGATAGATTGCTTGTAACCCATGTTCAGCTATGATACACGAGTGGTTCACATGAATCAACTACGAATTCATACACAGACCGCCAAGGACATGCTTGGCCTAAGAATTCTTATAAAAAACCCTAACACCTTGGCCATTGATTCCATGGCTGTGCACATCAACTGAAACCCCAAAAGGTTTTCAGCCATTATATCCATTCCTAACTCTAATTATTTTGGCCAATGCACCAAGTAGAGATCTAGAGTAAACCCCAAGTTTGCAACCTTGGAATTATAGATTAAACATAAAAATGTATATAAATTCACTCAAATCAACTGTAGATAAGTCAAAATATCAAAGACTCAATAGATAAATCAACAACCCATAACAAGTGCGCACCACCAACATGGGGGTTTTTAGCCACACATGCTAGAAATTAAAGATTTGATACCAAACATAACATCATCAGTAATGGGTAACAAGATTGAATAGAAATTAGTTGATTATCATTAGCTAATCTACTCTAATTTTCTACCAAAAAGCTTCAAAACCCTAACTCCCCTTTATACTCTTAGAGGAAAGTTTAATGTACTACTCTCTAAAACTTAGAAGATGAATTGTTCTGATTTTATATGAACTAATATGTACAATGTGCTTTCCAAAATTTATTATATACTCCGTGCAAATATGTGAGAGTTTGTGCTATGCAATCCCATTTGACTGTGAAGGCTGACCATCATCGAGCACTCCCATGATGCACTGAATGTGCACTTGATCACTTTCCTCTACTTCTTAAAAGGTTTCCTCTTCCACAACATTAGGCGATAACTCCATTCCAATAATTCAATTTGGCGATCCACCAAAGTATTCATCATATTGCCTTGTCAGTATTTTGGGGCTTTGAGTGTTGCAATATTAGGTGATCTCTTATGTAATTCAGTGGTGCACCAAACATGCTTTGCGATATCAAATCTGATTGTCTTCTTGACTTGCTCGAGAACCTTAGTTAGTCCAATGATAGGCGCATTGTTTGAGTGTTCCGCAAATCACTGAGTATGTTGGTGATACCACTTTTCTCAGCCCTTTTGCACTTTTGCTCCCTTTCTAGGATTTTAGAAAGTATCATCCATTTGTGCACTTTTAATCCCATTTCTTTCATAGCACATACATATTTATTAGAATTTGGAAATAATATTGCACTAAGGGCAATGTGTCTTTACAAGTTAGCCCTAAAATAAGTCTAAAATATGGACTCATCACCTAACTATTTCAGTGAATACTTTACATGTACCTTACGGGATCTTACCTTTTCAAAGAATCATGTAACATGTGCTATATGGATCCATTAGCCAATTATTCTCCTAAGATAGAATGTAGTTAAGGGATAATGGTGACTAAACCAAGACCCTCTTAGTACTAAGTCTAGTCCTATGGAATACATAAACATAAGCATAATCATAACATGCATAAGCTTGTAAATCATAGTATCATGATAAGAGTAGCTCATTATGACCATAACCCCTTCTAGTGAGCGTATCCTTTCCAAAGATGGTGCATCATAGAGTAATAAAAGGGATTTATAATGTTGCATAATTTTCATAGAATTACCATGAATTCATAAATACTTGGTATCCCTTAATCATTAATAATATTCAGGACTTGCTTAACTTGTAATAAAATCTTTCATTGACATAAGATGCTTCATCATATAACCTCAGTTCCAAAACATTGTGGATTGATGCATGGAGACTTAAAATTATAAAATTCAATAGTAATGTGCATGAATAAGATAAAAAAGTATCACTTGGAACAATTCAAAAAAACTCACCATAATCATTAAGAAACCTCTAGTTAGGGCATCATAAAAGTCATCTCATAAACCATAAATTTCATAGTATTATAACATAAATAGATTAAATGTCATAAAGTATATCAAAATATCAACCCTTGAAAGGATCTCTTCTATTTCAATTCAATAGATGACAGTTTTCAGCATAAACCATGAATAATAAGAAGATTAGGAAGTAACCATAACGAAATCAACATTAAAATTAAATGATTGAGTTGGAAAGGTTATTGGACTCCATTGGTGAAAGGATACATGAATGAAGAAACCCACATACCTTAATGTTCTTGAAGAAGATAAGAGAAGCTTGAAGCCACCTTGAAGCTTGGCCTTCAATGAAGGGATCTTGAAACCCTAGAAATTTAGTTGAAATTTAGTAAAGAAGACTTGGAAGCAAGGTTTTGACAGGCTTTTAGGAGTTTTGAGAGTGAAATAGGTCTAAAATGAGAGGTATTTCATGAATTCCCATCTATAAGGGTTCAGGGATTAGTCTTAATAACCCTTACTTAAAAATATGGTTTTTTAAAAAAAATTTGTACTATGGTAAAGCCAAGGCACGACGCAAACTTGTTTTGGCACAGGTCATTTTTGTGCGAAGATCAATTTTCTCCCAATTTAGCCTTGGAATGGGTTTCAGTCATTTTAACACTAAAATAATCCTCTGTTGCTATACGGAGAGGTTACAGACCCCTTTCAAAAGTGCAAAAATTTTCAAAAATCTATCTTTCGATATGGTTGACCTAAAAAACAATCTAGACCATTTTCACACTTAATTTTGCTGCCTAATCAAGAATCCAACCTTGGTTTTGCTAAAAAGGATACGGATGATGCATTAGGCGCGGTATCTATTAGAAGGTGTCATAAGGCACTTGAGAGGTGTTATAATATCTCCCTCTTGAGAATATTCATCTGCAAATAGGATGGAATTATTCTTGGGAGGAGTAGCTAAACAATTTTTCAGCACAACACGAATGCATTAACTAAATTCAACACCATTTCCATAAAATTTCAAATTTATGCATCAAATATCATCAAAATATGTTACCATGACGCTTTCGTATAATGTCTAATCTGTGCCATCCAGATTCTAAAAATTGTAAGTGTTATTGTAAGTCAAACTCAATGAGTAAGAGATGCTCATCCCAACTACCTTTAAATTTTAAAACACAAGATCTAAGAATGTCCTCAAGGGTTTTAATGGTTCTTTTAGCTTCATTATCCATTTGTTAGTGAAATATCATTCTATTCTTGACTTTAGTACCAAGTCCTTTTTGGAAACATCTCCAAAAGGTAGTTGAATTAGGCATCATAATCCGAAATGATGGATAATGGAACCCATTAAATCTAACCAACTCATGGATTTACAATTTAGTATAGTCTTTGGCACCATAGATTTTTTTAACTAGTAAAATATGAGCTGACTTTGTCATTCCGTCAACAGTCATCCATATAGAGACAAAATGGTTCTTAGTACTAGGCAAACCAATCATAAAATCTATATTGATTTCTTCCCACTTTAAACAAGGAATCTTTACTTCTTGGGATTGGCCACTCGACTTTTGATGTTTGTCTTTGACTTACTGGCAATTATGACATTCAGTAACGAAGTTTGCAATGTCTCTTTTCATACCACCCCACCAATATACTTCCCTCAAATCCCTATACATCTTCATCAAACCAGGGTGGATGAAATAGGAGGAAGTATGAGCTTTTTTCAAAATCAAGTCCCTCAACCCATCAATATTTGACACACACAACCTATATTGGGGCCTAAGGACATCATCTCACCCTTGCAGAAAAACTTTATTTTTCCCTCTTTTAATAATGGCTTCATTTTAACCAAGGTAAGATCAAACATCTTTCTTGGATTTGACATCTTAGATCAAAGAGAATTGGATTCATCCAAAACCATCACACCTTCCCATCTTCGTCTTCAACTAACCTACCCCTCACCCTAGACAATTGATGAACTTTCTTTGTCAACTTATGTCATAGTCTTAAGGAGTTCCAACCACCTTCGTTTTCTCAAATTATGATTCCTTTGGATGAAAATATATTGAAGACTCATGATCAGTGAAGACATCTATATGAACCTCATACAAATATGCAATATCATCAAAGCAAATACCATGGTGGCCAACTCAAGGTGATATGTAGGACAATTATCCTCGTGCAGTTTTAGTTACCTAGAAGAAGAGGAAATGAAATTCCCATCTTACATCAACACACACCCCAAAACTAATTCTTAAAGTATCATAATGGACAAAAATCCTTCTAATCCTTCTAGTGAAGTCAAAATAGGAGTGGATGTAAGCTTGTCCTTTATAGTTTGAAAGCTCCTTTCACATTTATTAGTCCAAAGAATTTTTGTCTACTTTTGTGTTAAGTTTTGTCAAAGGGGATGCAATTGAAGAAAATCTATCAGCTAATCTCTGATAGAATCCCACTATGCCCATGAAACACCTAATATCCATTAGAGTCAAGGGCCTAAGAAAATTTCTCGCCATTTATGTTTTCTTTGGATCCACTTTGATTCCCTCACCTGACACCACATGCTCAATGATGCAACCTTCGTCAACCAAAATTTACATTTGGAAAACTTGGCAAAATAACTTTTCTTTTCTTAAGGTTTGCAACACTACCATCAAATGTCTCACATGCTCTTGCTCACTTCGGGAATAGATCAAGCTATGATCAATAAATAATACAAAAAACATGTCAATGTAGGGTTTAAATGCCCTATTCATGATATCTATAAATATTGTCAAAGTATATGTTAGGCGCAAAGGCATCACTATAAATTCAAAAGTGCTCATACATTGTCCGAAAGGCCATATTAGGAATGCCACATTCCTTTACCTGAATTTGTGGTACCTAAAATAAAGATCGACCTTCGAAAAGTGACTAGCCCCTTGCAATTGATCAAATAAGTCCATCTATCCTCGGTAAGGGATACTTGTTCTTTGTAATGACTTTGTTGAGTTGTCAATAGTTGATGCATATTCTAACTAAACAATCCTTCTTCCTCAGAAACAATACTGGTGCATACCAACCTTACTTGCTAGACCTTATAAATCCCTTTTTCGATAAGTCCCTCAATAATCATTTAATTCTTTCTATTTTAGTATGGCCATATGATAGGGAAGGAGTAGAGGTAACTTGAGTATTGAGGAAGAGGTCTATGCCAAAAACTATTTCTCTTTTTGTAGGAACATCAAGGAGTTTATTAGGAAACTTATTGCCCACTAGAATTGTCATGACCGAAGCCTTGGGCCTAGATGTGACACGATGCAAAGGGAATGCAAAGGGTCCCCAAGTATGCCTCTTAGAATATCAGTACATATCCTTGGTTGCAAAAGCAATAGATATAACATAAAAGAATAAGAATAGGGGAAACGGGACTAGAGGAAAGCTTGCACAATATCATAATCAAAAGACAAGAGACATGCTTGTATCGTAGATATCAAGAACAATAGAGTCAAGGCTCTTAGCGTAGATACATAAGATATCCAACAAACACCTCTATTCATAGATAACAATGGTGTCAAGACAAAGTAACCGAGCTCACCCTAATGGTCAAAATAGATAATAAAGAAGAATGTCTCAATACATAATCGAATTATCAGAGACTAAGGTCCTTGGAGTGGAGTACTCACCAACTAGCTACAATACCACCGAACTAGCCACATGGAGGAGGAGGAGTATCAACTTGGGCACTGGTTCCTACATGGTGATATCATGTAGGCATAGAGATACGTTAGTATGTTTGAATGTACTAAGTATGTCGAATATAATGTAAAGAAAAATTGAGCATCAAAATCAAAATGCATAACAAACGAAAATAGGAATACTTATAAAAATATGATATGTATGATCAATACATAATTAAAACATGCTTAAGTAATTCTTTCTCATACAGAATATCATATATGTAGAAGAGACCAAGCTAGATTTCCAAAGTAAAACCCCCTTAGTAGGGTAGTGATGATAGCACCCATCACCTTAGTGTGTGAGGTACAAACTCCTAGTCAATGTTCGTGATGATAGCACCTATCACCCTAGTGTGAGAGGAACAAAGCCCTTATAATGGTTAGCGATGATATCACCCATCACCCCAGTATATGAGGTACAAACCCCTTATCAAGGTTAGTGATGATAGCACCCATCACCCTAGTGTGTGAGGTACAAACCCCGCATCAAAGTTAGTGATCATAGCACCCATCACCCTAGAATGTGAGGTATAAACCCATCATTAAGGTTAGTGATGATAGTACCCATTACCCTAGTGGTTGAGATGTTAGCCCCTGAACTAGGCCACTCGGTTCGGGCATGCTCTAATGCAACACTTAATATAGAATATTTCATATACATAAGCTCATTTCATCATCACATAGTCAATCATATCATATCTCATGCTTTCGACCTTCAACTCCTCAAGAAACTACATCTGGACATTTTACCACACTTAGAGGGTGTGTAATACTAGTATAAAACCATGAAATATAGAGATGAAATCATTTAAGAAAATCCATTATAAAAACATGATTCAACACCTTGCAACACCCTCTAGAAATATACATCAAAACCCCTTATCATATCTTACAATAGATCAAATATTTTCAGCTTAAAACATAGTAAAAAAGTCTGAACTTTTCATAACTATAACACAGTGTGCAGTGAATTTAATAATAATCAACACCCATTTGTACACAAACTTTAAATCATGCAATTTGTGTAAAATCAGACTTGGGTATCATATGGAAAAAGAAATCGTGAAAGAAACCCACGTACTTTAGCTTAAAGATGAACTTGGTGAAGACTGGAGATGGAGACTTGAAGCTTGAAGAAGAACCTTAAAGGAGAACGTTAGCTTAGGATGAGAGTTTGGGACATGAGCTTGGGGATTGAAAATATAAGTAAGTGTTTGAGTGAGTATTGGTAAAATTTGGCTAAGTATAGGTAAAAACACATTAGGGAACACTTAGGACCAAGACCCAAAAATCTTGCACCGAGATAGAAATTAGTAGCAATAAAATACACATGTCCATGTCTGGTTCATGACACGAACCTTTTATGAAGGCTAAAATAACACATGTCCATGATAGTTGTGGGTCGTGGTGCTGTCACAGATCGATTCTAGATAAGAAAAATTATGAAAATTGAAATTGCTAACCGTTTGCTCTTAAATCGGGGTTAGACCCTCTGCCCCTAATTTTGACCCCCTAAACAAGAATATGAAATCGAATTTTTGATATCACACAGAGATTTTGAGATTTATGGAATTTAAATTTTGGGAATTCCAAGCCACATTTCTGGGTACTTTTTGGGGTCGTTTCAATATCTCCCTCTTTGGAATATTCATCCTCGAATGTAAAAGAGATGTACAAAACAAGAGTAATCAAGATTAAATTAACCCCAACAAGAATGCAACATTATATTTAAAATACCATTTTCAAAATCTCAACATATATGTAAAATCATCATAAATTTTTTCAACTTAAACATGAATGCATATGAATGGCATAGCAACTGAAACATAAGACTTGTAATCACATATAGGACTTAAAATTAGTACCTTAGGCTTGAATGGAGTGGAAAAGATAAGGATACCATTTTTGCATGTCTGATTCGGCCTTCCAAGTAGCACTTTTGATTTGTTGGTTCCTCTAAAGGACCTTAATGGATGCCACCTTTTTGTTCCTCAATCTCTTCACTTGCCTATCTAGGATGTGGAATAGAACCTCCTCAAAAGTCAAGTTATCCTCAATAACACCCATAACATCACCGTACATAATAGCATTGGGATCACCAACATATTTCCTCAATATGAAGACATGGGACATCGAATGAAACAAATTCATTTCTCTAGGCAACTTCAATTCATAAGCTACCTTTCTAACCCTCTTCAAGACCTCATAAGGACCAACATATCTTGGACTAAACTTACCATTTTTACCAAAATGGACCATACTTTTCATTGGAGTCAATCACCCACTTTCAATTTAACATCTCTTTTTCTCACATTGACATAAGATTTTTGATGACTTTGGGCTATTCTCAACCTTTCCCTAATCATCCTTACTTTCGCAAGGACCTTCATACTAGATACAGTCCCAATAAGGCCACCTCTCTATAATCAAACTAACCGATAGGTGATCTACTATGTTTCCCATAAAGAGCCTCAAAAGAAGTCATACTAATGCTAAAGTGATAGCTATTGTTGTAGGAAAATTCAATCAAAGGAACATGGTCATCTCAACTACCTTTAACTAAAATATACAAGACCTCAGCTTGTCCTCAAGTGTTAGAATTGTCCTTTTGACTTGGTCATCCATTTAACGATGGAAGGTTGTACTAAGGTGAAGTTTTCAACCAACACGGCATTGAAAAGACCTCCAAAAGTGTGAAGAATTGTGAATGACAATCTGATATGATGGACAAAGAAACCCTATGCAACCTTACTAACACATAGATATACGACAATGCATATTCTTCAGCTCCATATGTGGTTTTAACTGGTAGAAAGTGAGCCAATTTCATCATCTTATCAACCACCACCCAAATAGAATCAAAACCTTTCCTAGTCTTGGGCAACCTAACCACAAAATCCATATTAATCACCTCCCATGTCCAAGTGTAAATCTCTATGTCTTGGGTTAGGCCACCTTGCTTTGATGTTCGACTTTAACTTATTGAAAACTATGGCAACCAAGAATGAGTTTGGCAGTGTCCCTCTTCATGCCTCCCTACCAATACATATCTCTCAAGTCTCTGTACATTTGGGTGGAACCGGGGTGGATAGATTAAGGAGAATTATAGGCCTCATCAAGAATTTTCTCTCTCAAACCATAAACACAAGGTACACACAACCTACCTTGGTACCTAAGGGCATCATCTCCCCCTTGGGGAAAACCTCTACTTTGCTCTCATTCACCAAAGCCTTCAATTAAAGAAAGGAGGAGTCAAGATCTTATTTGCTATCACCTCATCAACCAAGAAAGATTTGTAACCATCAACAACAATAACACCATCACCCACTTCCTCCAACCTAACCCCAACCTAGCCAATCTATGCACGTCTCTAGCTATTTTCCTATCACCACCATCAAAATGAGCTAGGCTACCCATGGATACCCGACTTAAAGCATCTGATGCCATATTTGCCTTACTCGGATGATAATGCATACTCATGTCATAATATTTGAGAAGTTCTAGCCACCTTATTTGTCTCAAGTTGAGATCTTTTTGAGTGAAGACATATTGAAGGATCTTATGATTGGTGAAGGCATCAACATGAACCCATACAAGTAATAACGTCAAATCTTTAATTCAAACACAATGGCGGCCAACTCTAAATCATGGGTAGGGTAGTTCCTTTAATGTACCTTGAGTTGTCTAGAAGCATAAGCTATGAACTTACCATTTTTTATTAGCACACAACCCAAACCATGTCAAGATGCATCACAATACACAACAAAACCCTCCAACCCATCTGGTAGTAACAATATAGGAGTGGACACAAGCCTATCCTTCATTGTTTGAAGCTTCTCTCACATCCATTAGTCCATAAAAACTTAACCTTCTTTTGAGTCAATTTGGTCATAGGGAAAGAAATAGAGGAGAACCCATTCACAAATCTTCTATAGTAACCCGCAAGGCCGAAGAAGCTCCTAATATCCAATGGGGTCAATGGTCAAGGCCAATTTCTAATCACATTGGTTTTCTTAGGATCCACTTTTATACTATCCCCCGACACCACATGACCCATGAATGCAACATCCTTCAACCAAAATCACACTTGTCATATTTGACATACAATTTCTCCACCATTAACCTTTGCAACACAACCCTCAAATGACCCATATGCTCCTACCTACTATATTAATAAATTAATATATCATTAATAAAGACCACAATAAAGGAATTAAGGTAAGTTTTGAATACCCTATTCATTACATGCATGAAGATGTCTGGTGCATTAGTCAACACAAAAGACATCACAATAAACTCATAATGTCCATATCTAGTCTGGAAGGCCATCTTAGGAATATCACACTCCCTCAACCTCACTTGATGATATCCAAACCGAAGATCAATTACAGAGAAGAAGCTAGCCCCTTGCAATTGGTCAAACAAGTCATCAATCCTTGGAAGAGCATATCTATTCTTTATAGTGACCCTCTTAGGTTACCGGTAGTCAATACACATTCTAAGTGACCAATCCTTCTTTTTCACAAACAACACTAGAGCACCCCGAGGTGATTGACTAGGTCTATTAAATCCCTTTTATAACAAATCATTCAATTGCTCCTTTAACTCCTTCAACTCCGCTGGGGCCATATGGTAAGGGAAAATGGAGATAGGTTGAGCATCAGGAAAGAGATGTCAAAATCAATCTCCCTTTCTGGAGAGACACCAAGATGGTCATTTGGGAAGACATTAAGAAACTTATTTACAATATGGACTAACTCAATGGAAGGGACTATATACGCCATATCTTTAGCCCTTACAAGATGATACAAATATCCCCCAGAAATCAACTTATGGGCTTCAATACATGAAATGAATCTTCTCTTGACCACAATATCTTGACTTTCCTATTCAAGGAACCCATTCGGAAATTGAAACTTAACCTATCGATTATATAATTAATAGATGCATACAAGGCATGTAACCAATCCATTCCAAGAATGACATCAAAATCTACCATGTCTAATTCAAGTAGATCACAAGGGAACAACATATACAAAATGCAAATAGGACAACTTTTATACACTTTCCTAGCAACAATAGAGGCACCACTAGGAGTAGACACTTCATAGGACTCATGAAATAACTAGGGGAAAACATGAAACTTTTTAGAAACAAAAGGGGTAACAAAGGAAAGGGTGACACGCGGATCAATCAAAGCATATGTATCAAAATCAAAGATTTTCAACATACTGATAATAAAATCGGGAACCTCACCTCCCCCTACCTCCATGTAGTGCACGAAATCAATTGTGCCTTGGGGAACCATCTTGAGGCATACCTCTACCCGATGAAACAATATTTGCACCCCAGCTCTTGCCATTGTTTCTTAGACAATCTACCTTCTTGTGACCAAGCTCCCAAAATTCATAGCAAGCATTGGAACCCTTTAGGTACTTTCACACATGGTGTCCAACCTTACATTTTATTTATATTACATGTTTTTAAGTTAAATTATTTCTGCATATCTCTTATTCTGAATTTTACTATAAACTAAGTTGGTGTTTCATAAAATGATGACTGTTAAAGCTTATTTTGAGCTATGAATCTATGATCTATTATGAGATCTATAGAACAGTTTCAAAGAATCTTGCATGAGGGTATTACTAAGTTTTGATGGGTTGATTTACATTAAGTTTTCTCACATGATTTCACTTTTGAATTGCATGATTTTGTACTAGCATTACACCCCCCCCCAAGTATTTGATAAAATATTTTGTTAAGGATTCTTTAGTTATTGATGATCTAATGCATGGCCTATGAGTTAAGTGACTATATGATGATGAAAAGAATGTATATGTATGTGATGAATACATGAAAGGTATCTGTAGTATTGCAAGTTGACCATACCCTGTTAAGAATGTAATATGCCTCAACCACTTTGATGGGGCGTGCTATGCCCATCTACCATGTTGAGAGGTATATACTGTGACCACTCTGATGGGGGGTGTTGTGCCCATCTATCATGTTGAGGGGTATATACCTTGGACACATTGACGGAGGGTGCTATGCCCATCTACCATTTTAAAGGGTATAAATGTTGACCACTATGATGGGGGTGACATGCCCATCTATCAATTGAGGGGTAGATACTGCAATCACCTTCCAAGGGGGTGCTATACCTTAGAATCCAAGTACTATGGACTATGATGATGGTCTATTCCAACACATGTTATATGTTCTATATAAGCTTGTTTTACTTAAAGTATTTATCATGCATACCATATTATTATTATACTACGCAGTGTTTATAATTATGTGTTTGAGTTATATTGCCTATCTCTTACTGCATTGCATCCTACATACTTTGAACATTCAAACGTACTAATATATACTATATGTCTACATGTTGTTACTATATAAGAACCAAAGCACCTCTTGATTATCCTCCCCATGGCTAGACTTGTCATATTGGAAGAAGAGCTTTGGTGAGTCCTCAAGTTAAGAGACATTAGCTATCTTACTCTTTTCAATTATTTTCTTTTCATGTTGAACTCTTGATGCTTTGAGGGTGAACCAAGAAAGTGTCTTGGTCCCCGATCAAATCTATGTTTAGTGGTGTAGTTAGAACTAAAGATGTATTTATGCTTGAGCTTTGACTCTTCTAGGTTTATGCTATCGAAGACATTCTTAGTTCCATTTTCCCTTTTTCAGTAATTTTTATTATTGTTATTATGCTTTCACGACCAAGGATGTGTTTGTGATATTCTAAGAGGCTTGTTTAGTGTCCTTTTGTGTTCCCATTTATCATGTCACATATAGGCCCTAGGCTTTGGTCATGACAAACTTGGTATCAGAGCACTAGATTGTTAATAATCCTTAAAATCCTACACACCGCGTTAATTAGAGTTTTGTTCATGGTTATATAGTGTACCAAAATTATGAGTAAGAGTCTATGAGACATTTTAGGTAGTGTTTCCCTTCTTCATGATCTATGTCATTCTATAGAAGTTAAGGTAAGGCTTTCCCCAAATAAATGTTCTCCGCTATGCTAGATCATGCCCGTTCCAAGAGAAAGAAAAGCTCATTCACCCGAGGAGCAACCGACCCCTCCCCCTTCTCAAGCTCCTTATGATGGGGAAGTAGCTCATGAAGTGTTTTGGGTTGCTATTACCATGCTATCCAATTCCATAACTAATTAAATAAACCAAGGGGCCTAAGCCCCTCATGCTTTTATTCCATCCTCAAGTGTGAGGAACGTTAGTAGGATGAACCCACCAGAGTTCCATGGGTCTAAAGTAGATGAGGACCCTCAAGAATTTATTGATGAGATGTACAAAGCATTGTCTTTTGTGGGGGTTAACTCGGAGGAGAAAGTAGAGTTGGCAGCCTACCAACTCAAAGGGGTGGCCAAAATAAGGTTTACCCAATAGAAAGTGGAGAGGAGAACAACAATGTGATCGTTTAGGAGGAGTTTAAAGTGGCATTTCTCAACTGGATCTTCCCTCTTAAACTAAAGAGGCCAAAATGATAGATTTCATGAATCTAAAGCAAGGATCTATGAGTGTGAGAGAGTATACCCTCAAGTTCATCAACTATCCAAATATGCTCTACAATTGGTGGCCGAGCCAAGGTCTAGGGTGAACAAGTTTGTGATGGGTGTATCCAATTTTGTGAATAAGGAGTGTCGTGCCACAATGTTGATGGGTGATATGGAATTGTTACCACTCATGACTTATTCCAAACAATTGGAGGTGGAAAAGTTGATCAAGAGAAGAATGGGTGAGGCCAAGCGGACCTCACCCAAGGGTTTCCAATTTCATCAAGGCCAAAGGTCTTCCAATATTTCTAATAAAAGGTTTGCTAATGACAACCCAAGGGTCAAAGGTATTGGTAGTGTGGTTCCTAATCCTATGTGCCCAAGATGTGGTAGAGGTCACAATGGCCCATGTTTGATAGATACTAATACTTGTTATAAGTGTGGTAAAGTGGGTCATATGGTGAATGATTATCCTCGTAATCACAACAAGGGTTGATATGGCCATCCACATGGTCAAGGGTCAAATATGGGTCCTAGGAGAAGAGGAGGACAACATGAGGGTAGAGGAGGCCAACAAGTAGGTGCTCCAACGTAAAATCAATTCTATGCTCGTTAAGGGAGGCAAGGGGTAGATGACGTGCCTAATATCATCACTAGTATGTTAAAAGTCTTTGATTTTGATGTATCTGCATTGATAGACCTGGGTGCTACTCTTTCTATTGTTACTCCTTTTGTTGCCAAAAAGTTTCATGTTAAACTCAAATTGTTGTGTGAGCCACATGAAGCGTCTACTCCTATTGGTGCATCCATTGTTACTAGAAAGGTCTATAGAAATTATCTCATTTCCATTTTGCATAACGTATTGCCTTGTGATTTTGTTGAGTTAGATATAGTGGATGTTGATGTCATTCTTGTGATAGATTGGTTGCATGAATATTATGTCTCTATCCACTGTAGAACTTGTAGGGTAAAATTCCAATTTCCTAATGAACCCGTCCTTGAGTGGGAGAGTGATAATTTGGTGGCCAAAGGTAGATTTATTTTTTAATTAAGGACCTAAAGTTGATTTCTAAGGAGTGTCTCTATCATCTTGTGAGGGTGGGGATGTTGAGTCCAAAGACCTTCCTATAGAGTCAGTTCCGATGGTTAATGAGTTCCTTGATGTCTTTCCCGATGAACTTCTTAGTGTTCCTCCTGAAAGGGAAATAGATTTTGGCATAGACCTCCTTGCCCATACTCAACCTATTTCTATTACCCCTTACTGTAAGTCTCCAGTGGAGTTAAAGGAGCAATCGACAGATTTGTTGTAGAAGAGTTTTATAAGGTCTAGTCAATAACATATGAGTGTGCCGGTGTTGTTTTTGAAGAAGGAGAATGATACTCTTAGAATGTGTATTCACTACTAGCAACTTAATAGGGTCACCACAAAGAGTAAGTTCCCTCTACCAAGGATCGATGATATTTTTTCCCAACTTCAAGGGGCTAGTCAGTTCTCTATGACTAATCTTCGATCCGGGTATCACCAAGTGAAAGTGAGGGAGTGTGACATTGCCAATAAGCCTTCTGAACTAGTTATGGGCACTATGTGTTTGTGTTTATGTCTTTTGGGTTGACCAATGCACTGGCTATCTTCATGGATCTTATGAATAGGGTCTTTAAACCCTACCTTGATTTGTTTGTGGTGCTATTTATTGATGATATCTTGGTCTATTACCATTTGAGGAGGAATATGTGAATAACTTGAGAGTGGTGTTACAAATTTTGAGGAAAGAGAAGTTGTACGTCAAATATGAAAAATATGAGTTTCTTTTGAAAGAGGTTGGCTTTCTAGGTCATGTGGTGTTAGGTGATAGTATCAAGGTGGATCCTAAAAAAGACAAAGGTAGTTAGGAATTGGTCTAGACCTTTGACTCCAACGAATATTATAAGTTTCTTGGGTTTGGTGGGTTTCTACTGGAGGTTTGTTATTGGTTTCTCTGCTATTGCTTTCCTTATGACTAAGTTCACCGAAAAAGATCTCAACTTGAGACGAAGAAGGTGGTTATAACTCCTTAAAGATTATGATATGAATGTGAACTATCACTGCGGTAAGGCTAATGTTATGGCCGATGCTCTAAGTAGGGTATCTATGGGTAGCCTAGCTCACGTTGATGATGGTGGGAAGGAGGTGACTAGGGAGGTCCAACAATTGGCTAGATTGGGGGTTAGGTTGGAAAAGGTTAGTAATGGTGGTGTAATGGTTGTTGATGGTTCTAAATCTTCATTGATTGAGGAGGTAAAAGCAAAGCGAGATCTTGACCCTACCTTATTAGAGTTGAAAGCCTTAATGAGAGATGGTAAGGTAGAGGTTTTCTCCCAAGGGAGACATGGTGCCCTTAGGTACTAAGGTAGGTTGTGTGTGCCTAATGTGGATGACTTACGAAAGAAGATCTTAGATAAGGCTCATAACTCTTCCAATTCTATTCACCCTAGTTCTACAAAGATATATAGAGATTTGAGAGAAGTGTATTAGTGGGGAGGTGTGAAGAGAGATATTGCTAAGTTTGTAACCGGTTGTCATAATTGCCAACAAGTTAAAACCATGCATCAAAAGCGATATGGCCAAGCCCAAGATATAGAGATTCCTACTTTGAAGTGGTAGGAAATTAACATGGATTTTGTGGTTGGGTTGCCTAAGGATAGCAGGAATTTTGATTATATTTTGGTGGTGGTTGATAGAATGACAAAGTCGGCTCATTTCTTACTGGTCAAAACTACCTATAGTTCTAAAGACTATGCTAAATTATACATTCATGAGTTGGTTAGATTGCATGGGTGCCTTTGTCTACCATATCAAATAATGGTGCTTAATTAAATTCTTACTTTTGGAGATCCTTCCAAAGAGGTTTTGGTACCAAGATTAAGCTAAGTACGATGTTTCACCGTCAAACAGATGGCCAAGCCGAAAGAACTATCCAAACATTTAAGAATATGCCTAGACCTTATGTTTTGGAGTTTAAGGGTAGTTGGGATGAACATTTTCCACTCATTGAGTTTGCTTACAACAATAGCTACCATTAAAGCATAGCATTGATATGGCTCCTTTTGAGGCTCTCTACGGTAGACGTTGTAGGTCGCCAATTGTATGGTTTGAGGTGGGGAAATGGCTTTATTGGGTATGGATTTAGTCATGGAGGCCATGGAAAAGATGAGATTGATAAGGGAAAGAGTAAAAATAACCCAAAGTAGACAAAAGTCCTATAAATGGTGTGGTTTGTTTTGGTAAAAAAGGTAAATTAAGTCCAAGATTTATGGGACCTTATAGAGTATTGAGAAGGATTGGTATGGTGGCCTATGAGTTGGGGTTTCCCAATGATATGAATATAGTTCATCTAGTCTTCCATGAGTCTATGTTAAGGAAATATGTGGGTAACCGAAGTGGTATTGTGCCTTTAGATGTTGTTGGTATTGTTGAAGACAATTTGACTTACGTAGAGGTCCCGGTACCAATTTTTGAAAGACAAGTGTAGAGGTTGAGGAACATGGATGTAGCTTCCATTAAGGTCCTTTGGAGGAACCAACAAGTGAAAGTGCCACATGGAAAGCCGAGGCAGACATGAAAAAGGAATATCCCTATCTCTTCCATTTGATTCAAGCATAAGGTACTAATTTAAGTCCCTTATAAGATTTCAAGTCTTAAGTTTCATCCCTTATGTCATTTGCATGCATTCAGTTTTATGTTGACAAGTTTATGGTGATTTTGACACTTATGATGAGATGTTTAAAATGATGTTTAAGTGTATTATTGTGATCATATGTTGGGCTGAAGTCATCATGATTACTTCTCTTACAAATTCTTCTTTGAAATTCGATGACGAGTGTTCCCAAGGGGACGATAATGAAACGCCCTAAAAATTGCCCAAAAATGTGCTTTGGAAATTCCCATAATCGTAATGTCCATATATCCTAAAATCCTTATGTGATATCAAAAATTCAACTTCATATTCATGATCAGGGGCAAAATTCAGGTGGGAATGGGCATAAACCCAATTTTAGATCAACCGTAGAAAAATTTTTATTTTCCAAAGTTTCCTAAAAATGGAGGGGATCCGAGCCCCTGACGCGACACGGCCAGGATGTGGACCAGTGTTATTTTTGTCACCAGTTCACTGTGTTGGCCTAAGTCTTTTGAGCCTTGGGCCCAAGTCTTCCTATGTGTAAAAACACCTATATCTAGTCATTATTCAACCGCATATTACTCAAGACATTCCCCAAAACCCTCTCTAACACTTAGCCAAATATTCATCCAAATTCAGGTTTCCCAGACTCATTTTCGGATCTTAAGAATTTCATTCAAAATTCAAGTTCTCATTCAAATCTTCATCAAGGAAATCTCCAAAGTTGAGGTATGTGGGTTTCAACCATTTAGTACTTTTACCCATTGTGCCAGCCTTTCTTTTTATGTAAATTGCATGTTTTAAAGTTAAATTATATATGGATATCTATTATTATGAATTTGACTATAAACTATGATGGGATTTCATAAAATATTGACTGTTAAAACATGTTTTGAGCTATGATTTTATGTTCTATTATGAGATTTGATGAGGGGTTTTAATGAATCTAGCATGAGGGTATTACCAAGTGTTGCTGGGTTGATTTACATCAAGTTTTCTCATATGATTTTACTCTTGAATTGAATGATTTTGGACTAGCATTACACACCCGCAGAGTGTTTGATAAGATGTCTGGTTAATGATTCTTGAGTTATTGATGATCTATTGTATGGCTTATGAGTCAAATGACTTTATGATGATGAAAGGAATGTATATATATGTGATGAATTAGTGAAAGGTATCTATATGTTAAAAGTTTACTACACCTTGTTGAGAGGGTGCTATGCCTGAACAACTTTGATGGGGTAGGGGAGTGCTATGCCTATATACCATGTTGAGGGGCATATACTTGACCATTTTGATGGGGTTGCTATCCTTATCTACCATGTTGAGGGTTATATACCTTGACCACTATGAGGGGAGGGGGGGGGGCAGGTGATTTGTACATCTACTAATTGAGGGGTAGATACCTCAATCATCTTCCAAGCGGGTGATATGCCTTGAATTCCAAGTACTAGTTTTCTTGGTCTATGATGATGGTCTCTTCCTATATATGTAATATGTTCTACACAAGCATGTTTTAATTCAAGCATTGATCATACATTCCATATTGTTATTATGCTACCCATTGCATATAATTATGCATTTTGGTTATGTTGCCTATCTTTTGTTGCATTGCATCCTACTTACTTAGAACATTCAAACGTAGTAATGCATACTCTATGCCTACATGATGTTACCATGTATGAACTAGATCACCTATTAAATATCCTCCCTGTGGCCTGTCATGGCATATTGGAAGAAGAGGTTTGGTGAGTCCTCAAGTTAGGGGACATTAGCTATCTTACTCTTGTCACTTATTTTCTTTTGATATTGAACTCTTGATACTATGAGAGTGAACCGTGAAAGTGTCTTGGCCACCGCTCAAATCTATATTTAGAGGTGTAATTAGAACTAAAGATGTAATTATGCTTGAGCTTTGAATCTTCTATGTTTTATGCTATCGAAAACTTTCCTTAGTCCCATTTCCTTTTTCATTACTTCTTGTTGTTGTTATTCTACTTCCGCAACCAAAGATGTGTGTATGATATGCTAAGAGGCTTATTTGGGGTCCCTTCGGGTTCCCATTCATCATGTCATGTGTAGGACCTAGACTTAGCTTGTGACTGAGAGCAACTTGGTAAATTGTGTTCCCCATGATTCACCAACTCAATATCCCCAGATAACAAAATTCTTAACTAAAGTATAGTATATAAGACAGTAATTTAAGTTTACCAAGACCTTTGGTTAAAGATGAAAAGTAAATTTCACTATGTGACTTTGCCCATCTCCATGGTTTACAATACTAACAATTATCTATAATCCCAGTCAACCTCCCCCTGGTGTAGTTCAATTTATTAGACGAGACTTCATCATTGAATCCTATGAACCAATCTCTTTTCCTATTCATTACCGCCTAGATCGAGAAGGTAACACTAGGCAAGTTCTTAGGTTAGCCATGAAATGACCTAAAAAGTACCCAAAAATGTTCCTCGAAATGCCAAAAACTTTAAATTCCATATATCTCAAAATTTGTCTGTTATTTCAAAAATGTCTTCGTATTCTTTTTTAGGGGTTCAAAATTAAGTGAAAAAGGGTCTAAACCCAATTTAAGAGCGAAAGATTAGCAATTATGAAATTCCAAGAATGCAATTTCTAGTGGCAAATATGTGTTGCAATAGTACAAAAAGTGGACTTTTTTTTTACTTGGTCCAAGACTTTCAAGTCTTGGACATAATTGTTCCCAAACGTGTTTTTACCTATACTTAGCCTTATTTCACCCTCATATCATGCTAAACATTTCTCAATACTCAGTCAAACACTTAGCCATATTTTCACTCCCCAAATTCAAGTCCCAAAACCTCATGCCAAGCTAAGGTTCTCCTTCAAGGTTCTTTTCTCGCTTCAAGTCTCCATATCTAATCTTCACCAAGCTCATCTTCAAGCTAAGGTATATTGAGTTTCTTTCATGGGTTCCTTTCACCTATGATGCCCAAGCCTCCTTTTACTCAAATTGCATGATTTAATGTTCATTTACTAATGGGTCTTGATTATTATGAACTTCACAGCACACTATGTTAAAGCTATGTGAAATTGTGATTGTTTTGCTATATTTTAAGCTATAAATCTTTTATCTATTGTAAGATTTGAGAAGGGATTTTGATGTATATTGCTTTAGGGTGTTGCAAGGTGTTGATTAGTGGTTTTACTATGGATTTTCTTGCATTGTTACATCTCTATATTTCATGGTTTTATACTAGCATTACACACTCTTTAAGTGTTTGATAAAATGTCCCGATGTGGTTTCTTGAGGAGTTGAAGGTCCCAAGCATAAGCTATAATATAATTGACTATATGTTAATGAAATGAGATTATGTATATGATATACTCTATATAAAGTATTGCATTAGGCCATACCCAATCTTGGGGGTGGGGGGTGGGATTCTAAGAACCCTGATAATTGAGATAGGGGTTTATACTTATGAACCGAGGGAAGGGATAGTACATCTACACCTAGGTGATGGGGCGACATTATCACCAACCATGGGATGGGTTAGTACTTCTCCACCTAGGTGATAGGGATACATTATCACCAATCGAGGGAAGGGTTAGTACTTCTCCACCTAGGTGATAGGGCAACACTATCACCAATCGAGTAATGGGTTAGTACTTCACCACCCAGGTGATGGGGCGACATTATCACCAACCAAGTGAATGGTTAGTAGTTCACCACTAAAGTAATGGGGCGACATCATCACTAACCTACCAAGGGGTTGTACCTTTCAATTCTAGCATGGTCTATTCTACACATATAATATCTTATATGAGCATGAGCTATTTAAGCATGCATTACTTGAGCAGTGATCATACATGCCATATTGTTAAATGATGTCTATTGCCTATTATTATGCATTTTTATCATCACGTCTATCTTTTGTTTCATTGCATCCTACATACTTAGTACATTCAAATGCGCTAATGCATACTCTATGCCTACATGATGTAACTATGTAGGAACCGATGCCCAAGTTGATCCTCCTCCTCCACATGGCTAGTTCAATTCTACTAAAGCTAGTTAGTGAGTCCTCCACTTAGGGGACCTTAGTCTATGTTGCTCTTATTATGTATTGATACATTCTTCTTTATTATCTATTTTGACTATGAGGGTGAGCCCAGTTACTTTCTCTAAGTCCCGGCTCTTATCTACGTATTAGAGGTGTTTGTTGGACATGTTATTTATCTATGCTAAGAGCCTAGACTCTATTATCCTTGATGTCTATGGTATGAAAGTGGTTTCCCTTACCCCGGTTGTCCAACTTTATTATCTCTTAATGCTTGATTTATTGCTTCCGCGACCAAGGTTGTGTAATGATATTCTAAGAGGCTTGCTTGGGGTCCCTTCAAGATTCCCTTGCACAGTCTCATGCCTAGGCCATAGGTTTGGGTAGTAACAGGACACAACTAGAAAACATGCAATATAAAGAGAATTAATTAATACATATAAGTACCCATTCCAAGATTTGCAAATTATCTGGGTCTATTTGATTAGATCTACATGGTTCACAAAACCCCAAGTTGTTCGCTTAGTTACTCATGCTATGGGTAGATAGAGATACTATAAATTAAGAAAACATCATTAATCTCTTGCCAAAGTAGATTGAAGAACAACCAAACCCAATTTGTATTGAGAATCACAAGGTTGAAAGATACAATGAATCCACAAGTGTATTCACCTCTCCAATATTAAGTCTCCAAGTATAAAACCCTAAAAAGTACTCTAATGGCGTTCTCTATTTTATTCTTTCGTACACCTTAGTAAGATTAACATAATTATACTATTCATGGTTTTTACAAATATTTCCTAAAAATTAGAAAAACTGGTTGGCAAATCCAACGATATGCAGTTACAACTTGTAATTGGGTTTTCAAGTCATTATCGGGATCTCATGTTTAGCTTCTTAAATCTTAGACTCCGCTGGTATGGATCTACTTTATGAGTCGTAGTATGATCTATGACTCATTTCACTTTCTCGTAGACTTCATCATCATTATTTAGTCTATCTCTGGAAATCTTCACGAAACTCCTCTATACGACTCGTAGATTGCTCTATGACTCGTATAGGGATCTCATATAACTAAATTTTAGACTTTCATTCTTAACTGGAAATTTTCACGAAACCCACTCTATGACTTGTAGATTGTTTTACGACTCAAAGATGGTTTCATAAGCCTTGAAAAACCAAAAAAGTCTGCAATTTTCTCCAAAAGTCATGTCAACCTGCTTTCCTGCAAAAACAAACACAAAAACATATAAAAACTACAAATATCGCATTGAGAATACACAAAATTCTAAGGTTTAGGCATCAAATGTGTTATATTTAGATAACATATTAACACCTTTAACTTAAAATTTTTGCTTGTCTTCAAGCAATGACTCAATCTATATAGATAATAAATAAACAACAGACCTCAACTCAATGGTATAGATCACATACAATTTAAACTCAGGTACTCACACCAACTTTTCAAATTAAGATCAGACAGTCTTTTTGCAAACCAAAGAACATTAATGCATGTGATAAAACAACCATGACAAGCAAATGATTAACAACAATCAACAGTCAATGAACAAGTCAAATGCTAACAAAGCAATGCAAGTACCCTCACAGAAAGAAGTGACATTTTAACACTCAATGATGATTTCAATTTCTGTCTTGGGACTAAGCAAGAACATTCACTCTCAGAAAACATTTCATATATGTTGACTAAAACCATAAGCTTTTCCTTATACTCATGACTAGACTTCTAACTAAGTGCACTAACACAACAACCAAAAGTGCTTGAAAATGTGCCTCGTAAGTGCTCATAATCGTAATTTCTATATATCTCAAAACCACATGCAAAATAGGAAAACCAACTTTATATTCTTTGTCAGCAAGAATAATTGAGTGGAAAATTGGTATAACCTAAATTTTAGAAGACCGGTAAAGTTAATTTTCACAAATTTTTGAATTCCAATAGTTGTCTACGATAGCTCTGTGATGCAGACCTATCGTGAAACTATATGAATCTATCCTATGTGTTGTGTCTTCTTCGTAGAAAAGATGCGAACCAGTGTATTTTGTTGCCAAATTTTCTAATCTCAGTCCATGGCTTTAGGGTACTGGGCCTAAGACTTCCTATGCATAAAAACACCTATACTTAGCCATATTTCATCTTCATATCAGACAAGACATTCCTCAATACTCTCTCAAACACTTAGATAAATATTTTGCTGAAAATTCAAATACCAAATCTCATTTTGAATCTAAGGATTTCATTCGAGCTTCGAGTCTCTACTCAAATCTTCTTCAAGAAAATCCCCAAAGTTGAGGTATGTGGGTTTCAACCAATGTGTCCTTTAACCCGTGGTGCCAGATTCCTTTTTACATAAATTTCATATTTCTAAGTTGATTTACTTATGGGTCTTTATTTACTAGGAATCTAACTATGAACTATGTTGGGAGTTCATAAAAGTGTGACTGTTTGAGCATGTTCGTTATGTTATGTAAGCCAGCTTTTTTAAGGAGGAGATATGATTTATTTTGAGCTATGAATCTTGGATCTATCTTAAGATTTGAGAAATGGTTTTGATGTAGTATATTGCATGATGGTATTGCCTAGTATTGGTGGGTTAATTTACTACAAGTTTACTTGCATGATTTCACTCTTGAATTACATAGTTTTATTCTAGCAGTGCACACCCACCAAGTGTCTGATAAAATGTCTAGTTAATGTATCTTGAGTTGTTGAAGGCCTGATGTTTTTCATATGAATTAAGTGACTTTATTATGATGAAATCATGGTATTTACGTGATTATTTCATTATATGTGGCTATAGTGTTATGAGTTGACCATAACCAAGTTGAGGGGTTGGAACCATAAACACCAGGATGTGAGGTGGTAAAACCCCATTAGCCAAGTTGATGGGTTAGTACCTCAAACACCTTGATGGGAGGTGGTAGACCCATTAACCAAGTTGAGGGTTTGGTACCTCAAACACCTTGATGGGAGGTGGTACACCAATTAACAAAGTTGAGGGGTTGGTACCTCAAATACATTGAAGGGAGGTGGTACAAACCTATTAACCAAGTTGAGGGTTTGATATCTCAAACACCTCTAAGGGGTGGTTTACCTTGGATTCCAAGTAGTAAGTGGCTTTGTCTATGATGATGATCTCTTCCTACACATGGACTATGTTTCTATATAAGCATCTTTTACTTTAACCAGTAATCATGCATGCCATGTTGCTTATATACTATCTCTTAATTAGGAATATGCATTTTGATTATGTTGCCTATCTGTTATTGCATTGCATCCTCAATACTTAGTACATTCAAATATACTAATGCATACTTTATGGCTACATGATGTTACTATGTAGGAATTGGAGCTATTCATGATTATCCTCATCTTTCCCATGGCTTGTACTATCTTCTCAGAGCAAGTTTGGTGAGTCCTTAACACCAGGTATAAAATATCTTGTTCGTATATTATGTGAAGACTTTCATTACCTATTTATATGCTTTTGATTATGAGGGTAAGCTTAGAAAATTGTATTGGCCCCCGCTCAATTCTAAGTTTAGAGGTTTTGTTGGACAAGTTATGTAATCATGCTTGAACTTGACTCTCTTTGGCTGTTTTGATATTTTATGATATGAAAGACTTCTCTTAGCCCCTTATTGTTATTTCTGTTCTCTTATGCTTGTTTAATTGCTTCTGTGACTAAGGATGTGTAATGTTATGTAAAGAGGTTTGTTTAGGATAGCTTCGAGTTTCCCATTTGTCGTGTCACGTCTAGGTCCTAGATCCTAGTCATGGAAAACTTATATTAGAGCACTAGGTTGTTACTTATCCTAAATATCTAATATACCGCTTTGATTAGAGCAATGTTCATGGTTGTCATGCTATAGAGTTCAGGTAAGCCCTTCCCCTAATGAATGTTCTTTGCTATGCTAGATCATGACTAATACGAAGGAAGAAGAGCCTATACACCCGAGGAACTACCATCTCATAGAGAGATCTCGAATGCTCACACCTTGGTAGCTAAAGTCTTAGCTAATCAAGCCAATCAAGGGGCCCAAGACTATTATGTTCCTGCTTTAGCATCTTGGGTGAGGGACTTTATGAGGATGAACCCATCATAGTTCAATGGGTCTAAAGTGGAAGAGGACTCTCAAGAATTTATTAATGAGGTATACAAGGTGTTGACCATCATAGGTGTTAGGTTGAAGGAGAAGGCAAAGCTAGCGGCTTACAAACTCAAGGGGGTGGCTTAAATATGGTATAGTCAATTGAAGGAGGAGAAAGGGAATAACAATATTTTCTATGTAAGGAGTTTAAGGTGGATTTCCTCTATCGATTCTTTCCTCTTGAGCTTAGGGAGACAAAAAAGATAAAGTTCATGAATTTGAAGTAAGGATCGATAAGTGTGAGGGAGTATCTCCTCAAGTTCAACCAACTCTTTAAATAAGCTCCACACTTGGTGGTCAATCCAAGATCTAGAATGAATAAATTTGCGATGGGCGTATCTTATTTGGTATGTGAGGAGTATCACTCCATTATGTTGATTTGTAACATAGATTTGTCTCGCCTAATGATATATGACAAACAAATGGAGGGGGAGAAGATGAGGATAAGGAGGAGTGGTGAGGCCAAAAGGGAATATTTTGGTGGTATGTTGCAAGGTCTCAAAGGTGGACAATTTCATCAAGGGAAAGGGTCTACTCATGCTCCTAATAGAAGATTTGCTAATGACAACCCAAGGGTCCAAGATGATGGTGGTATGGCATTCAATACTATGTACCCAAAATGCGGTAGGGCTCATAGAGGCCCATGTTTGAGGGACACCAATGGTTGTTTCAGTTGTGTTGAATTGGGGCATAAGAAGGTTGATTGTCTTTGTAATCAAAACAAGAGTGGAGATATTCGTCCATAAGGTCGGGGTGCAAATACAGTTCCTTTGGGGAGAGGAGGCCAACAAGGTGGTGCCCCAAGGCACAATTAATTTTATGCTCTTCAAAGGAGGCAATGGGTTGATGAGGTGTCCCATGTCATCACTGGTATCTTAAAAGTCTTTGATTTTGATGTGTATGCATTCATAGACCCAGGTGCCACTATTTCTTTTGTTATCCCTTTTATTGCTGAAAAGTTTCATGTTAAACCTGAATTGTTGTGTGAGTCTTATGAGGTGTCTACTACAATTGGTGGATCTATTATTGATAGAAAGGTCTATGGAAATTATCCCATTTGCATCTTGTATCAAATACTGCCTTGTGATCTTGTTGAGTTATATATGGTAGATTTTGATGTCATTCTTGAGATGGATTGGTTGCATGCATATTATACCTCTATTCATTATAGAACCTGTAAGGTCAAATTTGAATTCCTAAACAAACTTGTCCTTGAGTGGGAGAGACATGATATGGTGGTCAATAGTAGCTTTATCTCTTGAAGAAGTTGAAAGAGCAATTAAAGGATTTGTTATAGAAGGATTTATTAGGCCTAGCCAATTACCTTAGGGTGCACTGATGTTGTTTGTGAAGAAGAAGGATGGTTTCTTCGAATATACATTGATTACCAGCAACTTAATACAGTCACCATAAAGAATAAGTACCATCTACTGAGAATTAGTGATTTATTTGGCCAACTTCAAGGGGGTAGTCACTTATCTAATATTGATCATTGCTCTGGGTATTATCAAGCGAAGGTGAGGGACTATGACGTTCCTAAGATGGCCTTTGGGTTTAGGTATGGACACTATGAATTTATGGTTATGTCATTTGGGTTGACCAATGCACCGGATATCTTCATGTATCTTATGAACATAGTCTTTAAACACTACCTTGATTTGTTTGTGGTGGTTTTCATCGATGATATTTTGATCTATTCCTATAGTGAGGAGGTGCGTGTGGCTCATTTAAGGGCAGTGTTATAAAAATTGTGGGAAGAGAAGTTATATCCTAAGTATGAAAAATGTGAGTTTTGGTTGAAAGAGGTTGCCTTTATAGGTCATGTGGTGTTGGGTGATGGTATAAAGGTGGATCCTAAGAAGATGGAGGTAATTAGAAATTGTCCTTGACCTTTGAATCCACTGGACATTAGAAGCTTCTTGGGCTTAGCGATATACTATCAAAGGTTTGTGAATGGTTTCTCTTTTATAGCTTCTCCCATGACTAAGTTGACCCAACAGAAGGCTAAGTTTGTGTGGACCAATGAATGCCAAAAGAATTTTCAAAACTTGAAGGATAAACTTGCCTCCGCTCCAATCGTGTCTCTACTGAAAGGGTTATTGTGTATTGTGATGCCTCACGAATTTTTCTGGGAGTGTGTATTGATGCCAAATGGTAAGGTGATATCTTATGCCTCTAGACAACTTAGAGTTCATGAAAAGAATTATGTTACCCATGATCTTGAATTGGCCACCATGGTTTTTGCGTTGAAAATTTGGCGTCACTATTTGTACGTGGTGCATATTGATATGTTCACATATCACAAGAGCCTCCAAGATGTGTTCAATCAAAAAGACCTTAACTTAAGACAATAAAGATGATTAGAGCTTCTTAAGGATTATGATATGAGTGTGCATTCTCATCTCAGTAAGGCTAATATTATGGCTAATGCTTTGAGTAGGATGTCTATGGGTAGCCTAGCTCATGCTGATGATGGGGTAAAAAGGTAGCTAGAGAGGTCCATCGGTTGGCTAAATTATGGGTTAGGTTAGAAGAGGTGGATAATGGTGGTATTGTTGTTATTGATGGTTCAAAATCTTCCTTGGTTGATGAGGTAAAACCAAAGTGAGATCTTGACCCTTCCTTGTTAGAATTGAAGGCCTTGGTGAGGGATGGCAAGGTGAATGTTTTCTACCAAGGGGGAGATTGTGGCCTTAGGTACCAAGGTAGGTTGTGTGTACCTAGTGCGGATGGTGTGAGAAAGAAGATTCTTGATGAGGCTCATAATTCTTCCTATTCTATTTACCCTAGTTCTACCAAAATGTATAGTGATTTGAGGGATGTGTTTTGGTGGGGAGATATGAAGAAAGACATTGCCAAATTTTTATCCAGTTGTCATAGTTGCCAATAAGTCAAAGCCAAGCATCAAAGCTCGGGTAGCCTAACCCAAGATATAGAGATTCGTACTTGGAAGTGGGGGGAAATTAACATTGATTTTATGGTTGGATTGCCTAAGATTAGAAAGGGTTTTGATTATATTTGGGTTGTGGTTGATAGAATGATAAAGTCAGATCATTTCCAACTGGTTAAAACTACTTATAGTGCCGATGATTATGCTAAGTTCTACATTCATGAGTTGGTTAGATTGCATATGGTGATTTTGTCTATCATGATCATGGTGCTCAATTCACTTCTCACTTTTGGAGGTCCTTCCAAAGAGGCCTTGGTACCAAGGTAAAGCTTAGTACAACCTTCCACCTGCAAACAGATGGCCAAACAGAAAGAACTATCCAACTCTTGAGTATATGCTTAGAGCTTGGGATGACCATCTTCCATTGATTGAGTTTGCTTACAATAATAGCTATCATTCTAGAATTGGTATGGCTCCTTTTGAGTCTCTCTATGGTAGATATTGTAGGTCCCCGGTTGGATAGTTTGAGGTATGGGAAATGACTTTGTTTGGTCAGGATCTAGTAATGGAGGCTATAGAGAAGGTATAGTTAATTAGAGAAAGGTTGAAAATAGCCCAAAGTCATCAAAGGTCGTATGCCGATGTGAGGAGAATGGAGCTTGAATTTAAAGTTGGTGATTGGGTCTATTTGAAGGTCTCACACAGAAGCATGTGGTTAATTTTTGTAAAAAGCATAAGTTGAGTCCAAAATTTATAGGTCCTTTTAAGGTGTTGAGGAAGATTGGTAAGGTAGCCTACAAGTAGGAGTTGCCTGTTAGTTCACTCGGTTTTTCATATGTCTATGTTGAGGAAATGTACGAGTGACTTGAATAATATTATCCCATTGGTTGTTTTGATTGTGGTTGAAGACAACTTGAATTATGAAGAGGTTCCAGTAGAGATTTTGGATAGACAAGTGAGAGGTTGAGGAACAAGGATGTGGCGTCCATTAAGATCCTTTGGAGGAATCATTAAATTGAAAGTGCTACGTACGAGGCCAAAGTGTACATGCGAAAGTGATATCCCTATCTGTTCCATCCTACTCAAGCCTAAGGTGATAATCCCAAGTATTTTATGTGATTTCAAGTCTTATGTATCAGCCCTTATGTCATTTCCATGCATCCATGTTTATGTTGAAAAGTACATGGTGATTTTGACACTTATGTTGAGATTTCAAAAAGGATGATTAAGTTCATTGTTGCATTAATGTTGAGGCTGATCTCTTCATGGTTATCCTTCTTATGGACATTTGTTTGACATTCAGGTACAAATGTTTCCAAGGGGGAGATATTAAAAGGATCTCAAAAAGTGTCCAAAAATGTGCCTTAGAAGTACCTATAATCGTAATGTCTATATATCTCAAAATCCAAGTGTGATATCAAAAACTGACTTCATATCTTGTTCCAGGGGAAAAATTGAGTAGGTAATGGGTATAACCCAAATTTTAGAAGACCTGTAGCAAAAGTTGTTTTTCACAAATTTTTGAATTCCAATAGCTGTCCGCTATAGCTCTGCGATGCTGACCTATCATAGAGCTGTATAAATCAGTCCTGTGCGTTGTGTCCATGTCGTGGACAATACATGGACTTGTGAATTTTGTTGTCAATTTTTCTAATCTCTTTCCAACACTTTGGGGTCTTGAGCCTAAGTCTTCGTATGCGTAAAAACATCTGTAGTTATTCGTGTTTCATCTTCATATCATACAAAACATTCCTACATACTCTCTCAAACCTTTAGTCAAATATATCACTCTAAATTCAAGTGTGAAATCTCATTCCAGCTCTAAGGATTTCATTCAAGCTTCGATTCTCCATTCAAATCTTCTTCAAGAAAATACCAGTGTTGAGGTATGTGGGTTTCAACCATTGGGTCCTTTCACCCATAGTTCCGAAGCTTTCTTTTTACATAAATTTTATGTTTTTAAGTTGACTTACTTATGGGTCTTATTTATTATGAATTTAACTATTTTCATAAAAGTGAGACTGTTTGAGCATGTTTTGAGCTACGAATATTAGATTTATATTGAGATTTGAGGAAGGGTTTTGATGTATATTGCATGATAGTATTACATATTTTTGGTGTGTAAATTTACAACAAGTTTACTATCATGATTTCACTCTTGAATTGTACGGTTCTATACTCAATTTACACACCCACCAAGTGTTTCACAAAATGCAATGTTAATGTAGGGTATCTTGAGTTATTGAAGGCCTAATGCTTGACATATGGGTTAAGTTACTTTCTGATCATGCAAAAATGGTATGTATATGATGATTTCATGACTTATGGCTACAGTGTTGTGAGTTTACCATAACAAGTTGAGGGGTTAATACATCAAAACACATTGATAGGAGGAGGTAAAAACCCATTAACCATGTTGAGGAGTTGGTACATCGAAGACCTTGATGGGAGGTGGTAGACCCATTAGCCAAGTTGAGGTGTTGGTAAATCAAACACCTTGATAGGAGGTGGTAAAAACCCATTAACCAAGTTAAGGGGTTGGTACCTCAAACACCTTGATGGGAGGTGGTACACCCATTAACCAAGTTGAGCGGTTGGTACCTCAAACACCTTGAAGGGAGGTGGTAAAAACCTGTTAACCAAGTTGAGGGTTTGATATCTCAAACACCTCTAAGGGGTGGTTTACATGGATTCCAAGTACTAACTGGCTTGGTCTATGATGATGATCTCTTCCTACACATGTACTATGTTTCTATATAAGCATCTTTTACTTCAACTAGTGATCATGCATGCCATGTTGCTTATATACTATCTCTTGTTTAGGATTATGCATTTTCATTATGTTGCCTATCTGTTATTGCATTGCATCCTACATACTTAGTACGTTCAAAAAACTAACACATACTTATGCCTACATGATGTTACCGTGTAAGAACTAGAGATCCTCATGATCATCCTTATCCTCCCCATGGCTAGTACTATCTTGTCAAAGCAAGTTTGGTGAGTCCTCAACTTTGAGGAAGAAATCTCTTATTCTTATATTATGAAATGACTTTTACTGAATATTTATATGTTTTTGAGATTGGGTGTGAGCCCAGAAAGTTTTATTAGCCCTCTCTTAATTCTAAGTTTAGAGGTGTTGTTTGACATGTTATGTAATTATGCTTGATCTTGACTCTCTTTGGCTCATTTGATGTTTTATGATATTAAAGACTTCCCTTAGCTCCTTATCCTTATTTTTGTGCTCTTATGCTTATTTAATTGCTTCTATGAACAAGAATGTGTAATGATATGTTAAGAGACTTGTTTGGGATCCCTTCGGGTTCCCCATTTGCCATGTCACATCTAGGCCTTAAGTCCAAGTCATGATATGGATTATGATCACATTAGGACTTTCTAGGCTTGTAACGTAGGATCAGGCTCTTTGGTATGACATTTTGGAAAAATAGCTATTGGAGGCCATCCTTGAACTACGTTTTTCAACACTTTAACCTTACCAAATCCAACATTTCCTCCTTGTTCTCCTTTTTTTTAAACATTCAAGCTTTTTTCGGGTACTTTCTTCTCATTTTCTAGCTCTTGCCTCATTTTTACACTTCATTTTACTTTTAATGTCAATCGAAGACATCTTTTTCTTTTTCTTGCACTCGATACATGATTTTCTTCTTTTTCTCCTCATTTCCAACTCACCACCTTATTTTTCTGATTTTACTCCTACATTGGCCACCCTTAACTTAGGATTTTAGCCTATTTTGAAGTACACAATATCTATTCCCAAAACTAGGACAACCTTTGGTAACCACCCACAACTTGGGCTCTTTGCCTCAATCAATGTTGACAATGCTCAAGGACAGACCAAGGCTAATCTCAAAGTTTATCACTAGAAAAGGTTAGGCTAATTAGGTGCTTTAGAAAGAATTGGTTCATGTAAGGCTCAAATATTTCAAACAAGGACAAAACATCATTTGGTTGGTTATTTTAGGTTAAAATGTACTAATTTAAAGAACAAAGGCCTAAGATCCATTCTGAATCCATTTAATGTACAATCTAACTTAGAGTAACAGGACAAGTTCTGAATTAAGACAAAAATGCGTGAATTTTAGCAAAATAAGCTCACACTCATATGGCATTGCATACATTGTCAACAAGCAACTCACATGTCATGCTTCATGTCTTAGATTACCCTCACTTATTAGAACAACTATTGCCAAACACCCACACATGCATGGTTGCTATTTAACTACTAATCAAAAATTTTTTTGGGTGGGTACCAATTTTGAAAACAAAACATAAAAACATGCTATATGCCATAAGTATTAGTACTATATGCTACACATATTATCTAAACATCCTAAACATACCAATTCAATAGAAATTAAATATCAACGATGAAAAAGAACACATGTAAGAAAACATTGGGATTAAAATTTGGGATAGTTATGGACCATAAGCTACTTAGACTTCACTAAGGCCCATAACTACCCACACCCCATTAAAAAGTTTTACATTGTTTTCAATGCACCAAATCAAGCACAAATGTACTAGTAGCAGTTAAAAATAATACCTCAGCGCCTGAGCACCTATCTCGGGCTGTGTCTGGTCATCTCCAATCTGCAGGGTACTATGATCAATACGAGAACACTGTCTGAAGGGGACAATACCCCTTTCCCTATCATGATCCTAGGCTAGCCTCATATCCTCCTATAGCCTCGATGTCCTCAAGGCTAGCCTAAGCTTATCCTCCCCCTTATCATCATCCTCATCATCTTTGGGGTGCTTTGCATGTACATTATTCTGAACAGGGTCCTCATTTGTGTAAGGGCGCTTCGCAAGAAAAGTCTATCGAGGCTCCACAGAGGTGAACAAATTAGATATCAACAAATCAAATGTCACTAGTGCTACAAGTGAAGCTATCATGTCAGCTCTATGCTTTGCAATCTCCTCATGTATGGCTAACAAATCTGAAGGTTGGGCCTCTTCTACACCAGTCCTCAAAGGCATTTATATGGGCATTCACTACAGAAACACGCTCTTGAATAATAGATATGGTGAAAGCCCAGCATCGCTCCTTTGAGTTCACAACAATCTGCCAGACCCAAGTCTTGAGATGTAGAATAAGCTGAGACAACTAGGCCTCAGCTTGTGATAATCGTTGTGCCATAGCCTGAATCGAAATAATAGATATATAAACCATGCTCGGTGTAGAAGTTTATGAAGTGCTGGCCTCTAGTGCTGAAGCACATATAGTAGGACACCATCTTAACATTGACTACCTAGTGCTATTGGGGTCTATCCTCAGTGAACCACCAGTGAGTACTAACATTTGGTACTGATATAGAAGATGGTATGACTGAGGATTCGACATCTCCCTCTATCCTAGGAGCCCTACTCTGAACTCTACTCATCCCTGGACCTAGTCATTTGTGGCATACTGCTCCCAGTCTCATCACTACCTTCCATTTCAGACTAGAAGGAATATCAGCCTGAGCTTGAGTCTAGGCATCTCTGGCAGTTGCTGCTCTAGTCTGTGTATCCCAACCGCATGATCTGGATGAGCATCAATGATCTCCAATGACCCACATAGGTGGGTCTGCTTATCATTTGTATGTTCATCATCTATAGCCTCTAATCATGCTAAAAAAGTACCTTTTACTTTGCGAATAAAGCAATCAATATCAAATATAAAACTTAACCATAGGTTAGAGTCGAATTCCAAAGGAATACAAGGCTTTGTCATATTGATTCACCAATAATCAATTCAGGCATCAAACTATACTAATAAAATATAGAGACAATCAAATTAGAGGGCAACTTGAGAAATTGTGTTCCCCATGATTCACTAATTCAAACACCTTAGATAACACAACCTAAATTAGGATATTGCATGCAAGACAAAAATTTAAGTTCTTCTAACCCTTTGGAATAGGCAAAGGTCGAATTTCACAATGGCGGTTGGCCGACTACCATAGTGTGGAAACAAAGTATTACCTATTGTCCCAGTTAACCACTCCTTGGCTGATTTTGGTTGATTAGATGAGAACACATCAATCAAATTGTGTCACCCATTTCCTTTTCCTATTCATTACTACCTTGATCGAGTTCATGATTGTAGGCGGGGTTTAATGTTAGCCACCATTAAACAACAAGTAAAATAAAGGAATGACAATAGTACATGCAAATATAAAACTCAAGAAGTCCAAATAATCTGGGTTATTAAGCTAGCTACTCATGGTTCCCACAACCCCAAGTTGTGAGTTTAGCAACTCATGGCTTGAACATACAAATCCACAATGAAATAAGAAGACATAGAAGATTTCTTACCCAAGTAAGTCAAAGAACAATGATGCCCTTTTTGAAATTAGAATCACAATCTTGAATGATGAAGTTAATCGACAAGTGAATCTAAATCCCCAAATTTGAGTCTTAAAAAATTAAATCTTAAAAATTTTCTCTAAAACCCTCTCTACAAACTACTGTGATTTGAACAATTATCTAAGAATAATGAAAAAGCTTCTCCAAAAACCCTAACTTATACTATTTATAATATTTATAAAAAAGGTCCTTAAAATAATTAGAAAATCTGGTCAGCATCTGCTACATCTCGTAGTTATGACTTGTAGGGTGACATACGAGTCATAGTCAAACTTTCGTCGTTAACACTTGGCATTTTGTACTTCAGTGCTATGATCCACTCTATGAGTTGTGGTTTGGTTTATAACTCGTAGTGTCTTCTCATCGTCTGCTCTTGCATTTCTTAGTCTAATTTTAGTCAACACTATTAATTAATATGACGCCTCCTTCTATGAGTCATAGAGAAGACTATAAGTCATACCTTGAGCTCGTATGGCTGAACATATCAAATTCTCAAATTTTATTTTTGAACACTATTAATTGCTATGAGCAGCCCCTACGACTCGTAGATTGAGCTACAACTCATTGTGGGGCCTGTAATTCTTTGAAATCAACAAAATTTGCAACTTTTTCCAAAATCAAACCAACCTGTATTTTCTGCAAAAATAAACACAAAAAAAGTAAAAAGTAGCATTAATAACATACAAAATCTCAGATTTTGGGCAACAAATGTGTTGTATTTTGACAACACATCAATACCCCCAGCTTAGAATTATTACTTGTTCTCTAGCTATGACTCAATCTAGATATATAATAAAGCAACACATGGCAAACCAACAACCCACTAGCATATACCATACTCAAATTTAGCTTAGGTACCCATAATTGGTTTTTAAAAACATGATCGTTTGGCTAATCATCAAACAACAACATAGGGATACATTTGACAATACACTATAACAAGTTAAAGAATATCAACAGTCCACATTCACTTAACAAGTCCAATGTAAACCATGCAATGCAAATGCCCTCACAAACAAGATGTCCCTTTTAAACACTCAATACGATTTCTAAAGTTTCTCATAGGACTGTGCAAGCTCACTCAATCTCACAAATGAGATTCCTGCATGATGACTAATAACACAGGCTTGTCCCTATACACACAATTCAGACTATTGATCAATTGGGACTGTGCAAGCTCACTCAATCTCGGAAATAAGATTCCTGCATGATGACCAATAACACAGGCTTGTTCATATACACATAACTCAGACTATTGATTAATTGGATTAGAAACACTTTAGGACTCTATTAGCTTATAACGTACGCTCATAGGGTTTTGGTACAACATTTTGGATAATTATTGACTAAGGGTCAACCTTGAACCACACTTTTGAACACTTTCACATTATTAACTCAATCATTATCAACCAATTCTCCCTTTTTTTCTATTTTTAATTTTTTTTTGATATTTTCTCTTCATTTTTAGCTTTTGCCTCATTTTCAAGATTTTTTATCTTTTTCGCTTATTCTAAGGCTTCTTTTTTTCTTTCTTCCCCAGCACATGACTTTCAACTCTTTCTTATATTCTGAACTCACCATCTCATTCTTGCTATTATACCACAATATAGGTCACCCTCAACTTAGGCTTTAAGCTTGAGGTGAAGTATACACTATCAGATCCATAAACCAGGGCCACTTTTGGTAGTCACTCTCAACTTAGTCTTTTTGTATCAATTAAAGTTCACAATGTCCAAGGATATATCTGAGCAAATATCACCGTATTTCACTAGATAAGTTTAGGGCAGCTAGGTATTAAGAAAGAAAGTGGTACATATAAGGCTCAATCATTTTGAATGAGGGATAATTCTTTCATTTGGTTGGTTATTAGGCAAAAGTAGACTAAATCAAAGAACAAGGGCCTAAGATCCCTTCCAAATCAATACAATCTCCAGTTTGACTCAAAGTAACAAGACAAGTTATGAATCAGTCCATAATGCATGAATACAATAAAATTAGATCACATACACACAACATTCCATACATAGCCAACAAAGACTCATAGATCATACTTCAAGCATCAACTTTACTTCACTTAATCAGAATAAACATTGCCAAACTATTCAAACATGTATGATTGCAAAATTACTACTAATCAACAAAAGATTTCAATGGTTCCAATTTTTCTAAAATTTTCTTATATCATCAAAACAATGTACATGCCAAAGGTTTAATTACCATATACTACAAAAATTATCTACAACATCTAAAACATGTTGGTTCAATAGAAAATAAAATATTCACAAGGTAAAAGAACATAGAAAAAATAACCTGAGGATCAAAAATTGGGATAGTTATTGGATAAAAGCTACTTAGACTTTACCCTAGTCCATAGATACCCACACCCCACCAAATATATTGTACTTTGTCCTCAAATGTACAAGGCAAGACAAAATAAGAATAAGCGGTCAAAAATCAAATATCAAATAGTGCCTAAGCTCCATTCTCTATCTATCCCTGAGTATCTCCCTTATGTGGGGTAGTTTGTGCTATAACCATGTTGGATAATCTAATGCTCTGCACTCAATCAAGAACCTGGGCTCTCCTTTGCTGCTATTTTTCTCTCGATGTCCATAAGACAAACCAAGTTATCCCTTAATGTAGCTCCTTATCATCCTTGGAGGTCTTTTATCGCTTGTACCCCCTCTTTATCAGTATCCTCCATAGGTCTCTTTCCCAAAGAATGTGGTTGCTGATCCTCCATAAACATATAAAATAGTAGCTCATCTACAGGTTTAGACTTAGGAATTGTGATTGGTATCGCTAATCATATGATTAAGTTAGCCCTAAACTTCGTCAACTCCTGACTAAAGGTTAGTAGGTCTGCTAGCAAGCCTCGATTTGTCTATTCTGCACATGCTCCTTGAAGGCATCAACTCGAATATCCACCATAGCAATAAGCTAATGAATAATAGAAAAAGTGAATACCTTGCATCGATCCTCTAACTCTTTAACTATATACTGGACCTATGGCTTAATATGCCACGTAAGTTGATCTAATTGAGCCTCAGGCTGTGATAAACTCTGAACCATAGTATGAAAAGCAATAGTAGGCTTAATGTCTATAGGAGGAATCTGTGATGTAGAAGGCTCTGGTGCAGGTGTAGATGTAGCGGGATCTATCTTAATGTCCACTATCGTAGGCTTTAGTGGTCCCTCATCAGTAGTGGTAACAACTAGAGTAGTAGTGGTGGCGGTCGTTGAACCCTCATCAAATGGTTCTAGCATAAATATGTCAAGCATGGGAGGTTATGCCCAATGAAGCACTAGTGGATTCCCATAAGCTTTGATTAGCCTGGATGATCAATAGTGTGGAAGGCCATGAGCAAGGGATCTTCGCTTTCACCTCCATGCATAGCCTATGGATGCGCACTAGGAATGCCATGTATGTGGACCTCCTGAGCGCTAACTCATATATATACTCTCCTATGAATCATGCCCAATTAATCTCGTAACTGGCTAGGATGCTATCTAACAGAACAACTCCAGTCCAATGTAATAACATTATCTGTGAAAGTGGTTCAGATGCGAGAGTGATGATAGCCCACCAAAACATGGTGGCTAAGGAGAAGGAAGACTTCATGGTTGGCTCTGAATGTGTCGTGACCCATGTAAGATCTGTACCACACTCAGCCATATGGCGAGTAACCCATCTTACGAGCTCCATCTGCTAGTCAACACTCTTTAAAATAACAACTTGTCTAATCTGCCTGAGTTGCTAATTAAACGCAACTATAGTCTATGGTGCTATATATATAGGACCAAACTGTATGCAACAAATTGTTTCCTTTGAGATGTTGACCTGCCGGCCTCTAACCAATACCTTTCTCAATTTGAGCTGATCGAGATCCATCTTCCCCTTTGTAAGGTCTTATAGGATGGTAGCTGCATAAGCTGTATAAAATTCCTGCACTATGAGTGAGGAGTATTTCCCTAGCTTATCTGTCAACCATCTGAGCCTATGTCATCTTATCTCATCCTCTAGTGCTGGGACATGGCTTAGGCCTGTATCCACTAATCGAGGCTCATCGTAGAATGATCAAACTAGTTCATCCTGCCTCATTGGTTCTAACCTATCATAAAAAATCTTCTCAAACCCTCTACACCTAATCTATGATAATGTGGATTGGTAGGAGAAATAGATGGGTGATAGAGGCCTCGACATCTCTTCTCTCCTGAGGTGCCTCCTCTTACTCAGACTTTGTATCTGTAGGAGTCATCTGGCGTGAACTCTGCTTAGACCCATCCTCACTTCCCTCCTCATCAGACTGGGAGGTACTCTCCACCTGCATTGGGGTCTAAGTGGCCCTAGCAGCAGCTGCCCTCGTCTGACGCAGCACAACCTCAGGATCAATTTGGACATTGTGGACCTTATTAGACCCATTAGAGTGTTCATCGACCGAGTTTTCATCAATAAGTTTCCAATTGAAGGCTTTGATAGTTGTATTTTAGTTCTTCAGGACCATACTACGTGAACATAAGCACAAACACACATTATTAGCCCCAAAACAAACACTAAAGGAAAAACAAAAACAAAAGAAGCCAAAAGAAATAAACATAAGAATTTGCTACAGAAGGCAAGTACAAGAGACAGGTATAACTCATAGTGAAGAATAAGAGACATACTGTGACCTCATAATCCACAGGTGCATAATAATTGTAAAAACTAAAACTTGGTGCAAGAAGTAGTTACAACTCATATCCTTGACTACAGGTCATAGCCTGGTCTCGTACAAGGTTTCAGTTCACAAAATTTAACATAGGCGTAGGTCCATGAGACCCCATTATGGTTCATAGAGGGGACTACAACCCCTAAGTGGGTCTCTTGTGGTTATTATTTAGGGTCCTTAGGCCGCTATTTTTCCCTACGAGAGGAATCTATGATTCATAGACCTTTCTACGAGTCATAGGAGACTCCTATAGCAGGGAGTAATAGGTACCTGAAAACCCATCATTTCACCACATGAACTTCAATCACCATTAAAACTTGAATAAAATAGTATCGAAGCAAGTACATTTCATCCCAAATCAAGCACAAAATAGCTACCCACAATAAGATTTTCCAAGCAAATAATCAATCCTATCCCTAAGCATGATTCTAAAATATAAATTTAACCCAACAATAAGTATATAGCATTCAATACAAATGCAATTACATCTCCCCTATTCATTTATAAAACATTCATGTAATCACCCTTGAATCATACTAAATAAGATCATCTACTCACATTCCTAGCAATTTTGAGGCAATAAGTCAACAAACACATTACAAGTTCATCAATTCCATACTACAATCACATCAGTACAATCCCAAACACAATCATGCTATAATAACATTATAATAACAATCTATTGATTAAGCACATCATATTATTGTATGATCATCAAATAAACCCACACAACTAAGTCATTCAACATAGGGTTTATAATCAATTTCAACCAACACAACTTTAGTTCTATCTCGAATGCACACAAATGATATGCCTTAATCATAAGATCACACACATCTAATCATTCTAAAACAATATTAATTTCGAGAGTAAAAATAATCTAAAGGACATTCTGAAGGAAGTGATGAACTAAAATGAGTAAAATGAGAACAAGCGAGTCCGAAAACCCATTCATAGGAAAATATGGCCAAAAATGGGGATGGTAATCGAAAAATAGGTCTGAGGGAATTTCGAAAGAAGGTTAGGGATTAATTTGGTGTGAAACAGGGTATAAATAGGGTCAAAATGATTTAACCCTATTTAACCATTATTAGGCTATGTTTAAAATTTCCCTGAGTCAGGTCAATGAAACTTTGACTATGGGTCATAGCTTTGACTAGGGCCCATAAGTCTTGATCTTGTCGGCCACTCAATACTTAGAAAAATGTTAGAATCATATTTGGGCACTATCAACTCCATTTACAACTCGTAGCTTAGACTACGAGTCATAAAGTTGACTCGTAATATGAGTGCCAACTTCAAGTGATCACTGTTGCCCTTTATGAGGCATGACTATGACTCATACTGTGCACTATGACTCATAGGCCTGGTTGTAGAGGCTACTTCAAATGTTATTTTCTATAATTTTTCCAATTTGTTCAAAAACTGCACACTTTTCCCAAAATACCAACATACAATCAATTCAATGTCTAAATCAAAAATCAATACACAATCAACATGCTACCTAAGAATCAGTAAATGACCAACAAAATAAAACAAAAACTAAAGTATTAAAACATCTTGGGTTGCCCAAGTAGCACCTATTTTAATGTTGTAGCATGACTTAGTCATCTTGAGTCATCAAAATTCCTCAACAGCCCACACTTCACTTTTGAGTTCATCGGGGTTCTTCATAGACTAACGAATGTCAAAAATCACGTCTACATCATTTACCCTAAACCTGAGTTGACCTGAATCCATATCCACTAGGGTTCTTCCTGTGGGAAAAAATGGTCTTTCCAGAATAATAGGGACCTCAAAATTGACCTCATAATCAAGAACCATAAAATCAGCCAGGAATATAAACTTATCCACTTTGACTAGTACATTATAGAGTATTCCCTCTGACTTCTTGGTTGTCTTATCTTCTATTAATAACCACATTCTTGTCAAAGTAGGTGAAACCAAACCAAGCCTTTTAAACATAAAAAGAGACATCTAATTTATACTTTTCTCCCAAATCACACAATGTTAGATATAAGGGATGGTAAATGCACTAGGATCCTCCCTTTTTTGGACTAAAGATTTGGTCATAATGGCACTACAATATTGGAGCTCTTGCGAAAGCTCTTTGCATATAGTGTGATTTTTTGTCACCAAATCCTTTATATATTTAGCATACCTAGCCATCTTCTCTAATGCTTCAATGAGGGAAATGTTGATGGAAAATTGTTTCAACATGGATAGGAAGTGCTTAAGCTTACCATCCTTCTCCTTTAGAATGAGGCTTTGGGGAAAAGAAGGAGGAGGTCTTGGGATAGTCTTATTCTTTTCTTAGTCCTTCACCACTTCACCTCTTACCCCATTGTTAGCCAAACTTTCTTTCTCAACCTCGACTTTTTCATCAACATTCTTTTCACGATCCTCACAACAAACCACCTGAATTGTAGGGTCAATGGCAATTTTTCCACTCCTTGTCATAATGCCATCTATTGTCCCTCATTCTTAGAGTTTTGAACTGTAGTACTCAGCAAGGTACCATTTTGGCTTTGGCTCAATTAGAGGGACACTTGACCAAATTATTCTTTGAGTTGCTTGATGGCTACCGAATGAGGCTCTTTCTTTTAGTTGATACTTTAATTGTTTGATTTCACTCCTTTCAAAGTTTCATCTTACTTCTCCACTTTCTTCAACAATTTGTCAAATATTTCCTCGATCCTTTAATTGCTAGAATCGGTATCATGATTATGAAGAGGCATATAACAACCATTTCTATACATATCTATTCAACCCCACTCGACTTTTGACAACCTATCTCTCTCAAAATAACCACCACGATTAACTCTACATGTGATGTGTTGTCAAATTACATTTTATTTAATGCCTAAAATAAGAGATTTTGCAAGTTCTAAATGAGAAGTTTTATGACTTTTATGTGTTTTTATGTTGTACTTAGAGAAAGTATAGGTTGGAATGATTGTTGGAGAAAATTATAGATTTTGCTAAAGCACAGGACATACGAGCCACTATATTAGTCGTAGACCAAGCTATGAGTCGTAGGTAGCCCTCGTGCAAGAAACAATGAGCAAAATTAAGAATTTGCAAAGTGTTGGTTAGCCATACGAGGCTAGCCTATGATTCATAGGAGATTCTCTCATAACAAGAAATAGTGTGCCAAAAGTTTAGACCAAGAACTACAACTCAGGACTACGAGAAAATACTACGAGTTGTAGAGCATACCACGACACATAGTAATCAAGTGCAACATGCCTGTTATTGGCTATGAAATCCCAATTACGACTCATATGTCACTCTATTTTTATAAATTGTATATAGTTAACCTTAGGGTTTTTCGAAGGGGGACTCGACATTCCAGAAAATAAGAAGAAACTTTGAATATTATTAGAGAATTCTTATAGGGTTAAGTGTAGGTTTTAAATATTTTAATTTGAATACCCATTTTGGGGGATTGAAAATCACATTCTACTCATCTTCCATTAATTAAAGCTTGTAGTTTTAACTTCAAGGTTTTTTTTTTCTTCATTGTTTTTGTCTAATATATCAATCATGTCTTTTATATTCATTGATGTTAATTTTTCCTTAGCCATGAGTAGCTAAGCACCCACAAATTGGGATTATGGGAACCATGAGGAGTTGACTTGAAATAACCTAGATTTTGTGCATTTCTTGGATTGGGTATTTGTATGTATTGTCTATTTTCCTTCATTTTGAATGTTATTTGGCAGTGAGGGCTAGGAGAACCTAAGTTACCATCCTGCATACAATGTCCTTATTAGAGTCATGTTGTCTAGGGTTATTGAGTTAACAAATTATGGGGAACACAATTTCCAAGTTATACCTCAATTTGATTGTCTTCTTGCATAAATAGGCTAGTGTTTGTTTTTGTTCTTTATTTTGAATCACAACCTCCCCCCGCCCCCATTTTAGGGAATATAGTGATTAATGCTTGAATTGATTGTTAGTGGATCAATATAGTCAAGACTTGTATTTTCTGTTGATTCGACCCTAATCTTTGGTTAGGTTTATAATTGACTATGACCGCTTTACTGTTGGTGCATGAACATCAAAAATTATGATGCCGTTGCTGGGTAATACGACTAGGTTCTTGACTTAATTTCACTATTAGTTAATTCAAATGTTAATTTCTAGATTCTCTTGTATATTATTTTATTTTTGTTTTTTTTGTTAATTTTATTTGCAGGGTATACTAGGTTTTATGGCCAACACAAGGAGCCAAGGCAATCCCTTAGTTCCAATCAATTTGGAGATGTACTGAATCACAAGAAGAATAGCGCAAGAGAATGGAGATATCCTGATTGATGAAACTATTGGTCAACATGAGGAAAATGTGGTTAGAAATGAAAACCCACCACAAATAGAGAATAGGAACCAATGAAAGTGCATATGGATAGAACCAATGTAGATTGAATCCTGTGGTTGTGGATGTTACTAGAGCTACAGTATTACCACCACTATCGGCAAACAATAAGTTCACATTGTTTACTGGTCTTCTACAAATAGTTTAAACTCATGGTTTGTTCATAAAGCTACCTTCGGAGGATCCACACAGTTATCTCCACAATGTGGCATGTGTTTGTAAGAGTGTAATGGGGAACCAAAATCTTTCTATGGATGCAGTTAGTTTGGGAGGGTTACTTTTATCTCTAACTGGAAATAAGAATATTTGGTTGTCTAAACTCCAACAAAGCTCGATCACTAGTTGGGCCGAGCTACAAAGAGCCTTCTTGGAAAGGTATTTTTCAATGTCAAGAAGCTTAAGCTCAAAGATCAAATAAATAATTTTGAACAATTATGTCACTACCCAAGCCTAGGGCCTAGACGTGATACGGCGAATGGGGAACTTGAAGGAACCCCAAACAAGCCTCTTAACTTGTTATTACACATCCTTAGTCATGAAAGAATATAAAAGGCATAAAGTAAGAAAAAAGAACAAGGGGCTAAGGGATAGCTTGTCAAAACAACAACATCAAAGACAAGGAGTCATAGCTTATATAATAAATTCACAACTCGTCCAATAAATACCTATAAAAATATAGGTAGAGCGAGGGCCAATACAAAGCTACTAGGCTTAACCTTATAGGCAATAGAACATAAGATAGTGTCTCAACACATAGATAATAGGAACATAGACTAAAGTCCCCAAAATTGAGGACTCACCAACAAGCTTGGATTAGCACTGACTAGCCATGTAGAGGAAGGATGATAATCAACTTGAGCACCGGTTCCTACATGGTGATATCATATAGGCAAGAGTATGTGTTAGTACATTTGAATGTACCAAGAATGTGGGATGCAATGCAACAAGAAGTAGACATCATAATCAAAATGCAAAATTTTAAGCAATAGACATAATATACAATATGCCATGTATGATCAATGCTTCAGTAAAATATGGTTAAGTAACTCATGCTTATATAAGATATCATATGTGAAGAAAAGACGAAGCTAGCTATTAAAGATATAAACCCCTTGGTGGTTATCTGGTATCAACCCCTCACATGGTTGATGGTATCACACCATACCAACATGATGACGAAGTATAAACCCCTTGCATGGTTGATGAGTATAAACCCCCAACATGGTTACCCGGGCTCTTGTCCCCCCCAATTGGGTATGGTTTAATGCAACAACTTAGTTAGGATTTATCATATACATATGCTCATTTCAGCCATAACATCATTCATATCATATCTCATGTTTTGGACCTTCAACTACTCAAGAAACCACATTCAGACATTTTATCAAACACTTGGGATATGTAATGGGGGTAAAATACCATGCAATTTAGAAGTGAAATTAAGCAAGAAAATCAGGTATAAAACCATCAATTAACACCTTGCAACACCCCTGAGAAATTCACATCAAAATCCCTCATCAAATCCAACATTAGATCTAAAATTTGAAGCACAAAATATGCTAAAACAACCATACTTTCGTGAAATAAAGTCATTGGGCAGTAAATTTCTCAATACACAAGACCCACATGTAATATCAACTTCAAATCATGAATTATTAAGAAAAAGATGGTTTAGGCACCATGTGTGGAAGGATCGAATGGTTCAACACCACATACCTTAGGTCTAGAGTTGCTTGGAAGTGAGATGGGAAGAATGGAGGTTTGGAAATGATCTTTGAATCCAATCTTGTTCTTTTCTTTCCTTGAAATTGAATTGGGGCTTGATGAAGTCTTTATAGAGAATTAAGAATGTATTTGAGATGAGAGTAATGAGTTTTATCCTTTGGGTTAGTGTTTAGGTCTATTAGGAAGATTAGGATAGTATTGGATGTCTAAAAAGGGCATCAGAGTAATTAGAATTTATGAAGATCCATAAATGAACAGATGGAAATATTGGCAAAGTATCATCTCACTGGAGACTTGAATGACCATATGGCACTCCATGGGTCGTGTGGAGTGCCCTTGAGGCAAGACTTATACAGAAAAATGGAATTGGAACACTTGAGAAAAAGTTATTGTCGACGTCACTTTTACGACCGCTTTTATGGACCGTGTAGTGTTAGACAGACCATTTGCTGGTCCATCACACCTCACCTAGATAAAAATATTTTGCATACCACTACACTTCCAGGTTCCATGGGCTGTCATACTCCACATGGCCTGTCAACAGTGCCCGTGGCACCACCCTTAGCCACATTTTCCCCAAGTCCAACAAGCTTCCTTTGACACACCTTGTGGCTTTCCCCATGGTCAGTGGTCAGCCACATGGCCCATACCCATGACCGTGCACTTCATTACTACTAAACGTATCCTTTTTCAACAACAGTTACCACAAATGGCCTGTCAAAGGCCATACTAGCCATCAAATAGTCCGTTTAATACCACGCCCAAGAGGGTCTCAAGAAAACGATCATAACTCCTTCATTCAACATCTAAAAGAGGTGAAACCAAGTGCATTGCGAACCTAATCCAAAGGGATTTTCATGCCTTATAAGAAAAATGGTATTTTCCCACTCCAACCAAATCAAATAGTTCATCCAAGATCACACTACCCATTAAAGTGCTCATGTGATATTACTGCACGGGAAGGTCTTATGAAAATGGTCACAACTCCTTCATCCGATCTTAGAATGAGGTGAGACCAAGTGCACTTAAAGGTATTTTCATTCATTAGACAAAAATTAGTCTTTTCCCACTCCAACAAATCCAATCGGTTAGTCCAAGGCAATAATGCCCATCAAAGTGCCCATTTGACATCACTGCACGGGAGGGTCTCATTAAAATGGTCATACCTCCTTCATTCGACCTCCGAATGAGGTGAGACCAAGTGCATTGGAAGGATAACTCAAAGGGTTTTCATTTGACATGTAATGGGCCATATTTTTACAATTGTGCTAAATGTTATGCTAGTTTAAAGTTGACCCTTGCAAGATCCATCACCCAAGACTCAACCTTTGGGGAAGTCTTGAACTCGTTTAGGTACTAGGAGTCTCCCATAAACCTAATACACCCTTAACCTAACCAAATGAAGATTGAAACATAGATACCTAAGTGCATAGAGTTATGAGGGGTCATAATATCTCCCCTTGGGAACATTCATCTCCGAATGTGAAAGAAACGTACAGAAGGAAAGTGGTCATGAAGACATTAGCCCAAACATGAATGCAACAATGCACATAAACATGATTTTCAAGGAAATTTTAACATGTACATCAAAATTCTCATAATCTTATTAATATAAACATGAATGCATGCAATGACATAAGGTCCGAAACTTGAGACTTGGAATCATAAAAAGGACTTAACATGTCATCATAAGCTTGAATAAAATGAGATAGATATGGATATTGTTACACCATGCCCGCACTAGCTCCCGGAGAAACACATACGAATAGGCGACTAGTCCAAAGGGGCATTGACAAACACCACCCATCCATCCAATACCTCTACTGGAACCTTCCTCTAAGCCAACTTGTCCTCCACATCACCCATAATTTCAAGGATATAGCACTAGAGTCACCAACACATCTCATCAACCTAGAAGCATAAAGAACCAGACTAACCATGTCTACATCTATAGGCAAATCCCAAGCTTATGCTACCTTACTAACCTCCCTCTATAATATATAAGGACACATAATCACTCAATTTTTAACCTTAATCACACCTAGTCCACTTGGTACCACAACCACCATATCCCCCTTGGGAGACGACCTTCGCTCTATCATCTTCTCACTCAAAACTTCCAAGTCTAATAAGGAAGAATCAAGGCCTTGCCTAATCTAGACCTTTTAAGCCAAGAAGATTCAGAATCACCAAGGACACTATAATACCATTCGCAACTTCCCTCAACCTACTTCCAACCTAGCCAACTGATGGATCCACTAGTCTCCTCTTTGCCACCATCATCAACATATGCTAAGCTATCCATAGGCACCCTATGTAGAGTACCAACTACAATGCTAGCCTTACTAAAAAAAGAACTAAAGCACACTCATATCATAATCATTAAAGAATTCTAACCACTTTCTTGTTATCCACAAAGCACACTTATCATATTTAGTAACCAATCCCCCAAATGATTCACAAGCTTAAAATAAATCAATACCTCATCACTAGAAACCATCAAAAACATCCCAAGGTAGGGTTTTAAGACCCTATTCATGAAACCTATAAACATAACTGATGCATAAGCCAACCAAACAACTCCGTCAATATTCAAAATGCTCATTCTTAGTCCAAATAGGACACTAAGGGATATCACCTACCATCATCCTCACTTAGGGACAAAATCTGAACAAAAGATCAATCGTAGAGTAGTCACTAACCCATTATAGTTGACCAAATAGATTGAATATCCTTACCTATCATATTATAACATACGGGTTCTACACACATTAGAAACACGCTATGCAAGTAGTCAAAACTACCCCAAAATTCAAAATATCAAAAAGGACATTAAAAGCCTCATCTACCACCAACAATTATTCTATAGACAAAATACTCAGGTTCAACACCTCCATTTCTCACAAGATAGCAAATTTAACCCCTCTAAATCCAACTGTACCTTAATACAAGAAATGGACCTACCTCCCACTGAAGGACAGGCTCATCAGGGAATTAGGAGCTATCTCTATAGGTCCTACCATCCATTAAGACACAATATGCATGCAATAATTCCATTTCTATAATGACATCCAGATCCACCATGCTAACTCCAACAAACCACAAAGCAATACCTAATGCAATACAAACCCGGATCAACACCTATAAACCTTATAGCAACAATATACCCAACAAAACAATAGACACCAAAGATCCACATAGAACCTTGGCACACAAGAAGCCCCATTAGCAACCAAAAGATTAGAGAAGAAATAGTAGCATGCCAAACCTAACAACACATGCACAACAAAGCCAAGAAAACTTCAACTTACCAGTAATAGCATAGGGCATCTCATCCCTTCCTTGAGCCACTTGATCAACACAACCATCTTGATCTAAAGATCGGCCACCCTTATGCTTCCTTCGAACATATTGACAATCTTTTAGCTTGTGACCTAGTTTACTACACCCATAAAAAGCATTGGCACCTCTCAGGCATGGGCCATCATGGCCTCTATCATATTTTGGGCACCTAGCATAAGGCACCACACCACCTCTATCTCTCCCCTTGGATCTTTGGAACTTACCCATATTACAAGCCCTCTTGGCCTCACTATCTCACCTCTTACCACTATAAATCATGGGAGCACCCACTTGTTGACCGAGGTGAGTTGCCAATTTTGCCGCCACTTTATCCACCTTCCATAGAGCATCACAAATCTCCACATTCATCATAGCATTGTCCTAAGTAACTTGAGACATATCTTGTAAAGTAACAATTAGGGGTTAGTAATAAGCCCAAGGGAAGCTAACTCTATTGTACGACATGGATCATGAAGAAGTGAAATATTTTCTAGAATGTCTCGTAGGCTCTTATTCATAGTCATGGCACACTTTACAACCATGAATAGGACTCTAATCGATGCGGTGTGTTAGACCTCAAGGATCTATCAACCTAGTACTCTGATACCAAGTTTTTCATGACCCAAACCTAGGGACTAGATATGACACGGCGAATGGGGAACCCGAAGGAACCACAAGCAAGCCTCTTAATTTGTCATTACACATCCTTGGTCATGAAAGCATATAAAAGGCATAAAGTAAGGAAAAGGAACAAGGGTCTAAGGTATAGCTTATTAAAACATCAACATCAAAGACAAGGAGACATAACTCATATCGTAAATTCACATCTCATCCAACAAACACCTCTAAATACATAGATAGAGCGGGGACCAAGACAAAGCTATAGGGCTCACCCTCATAGTCAATAGAACATAAGATAGTGTCTCAAAATACATAGATAATAGCAATATATACTAAGTTCTTCGAAATGGAGGACTCACCAACAAGCTTGGATTAGCACTGACTAGCCACGTGGAGGAGGATGATAATCATCTTGAGCACTGGTTCCTACATGGTGATATCTTGTAGTCAAGAGTATGCATTAGTATGTTTGAATGTACTAAGTATATGGGATACAATATAACAAGAAGTAGACATCATAATTAAAATGCATGATATTAAGAAAGAGAAATAATATACAATATGTCATGTATGATCAATCTTAAGTAACTCATACTTATATAGGATATCATATGTGAAGAAGAGAACATGGTAGATGTTCAAGGCAGAAACCCATTGGTTGTTGTGTTGTATAAACCCCTTGAATATTTGATGGTCATCACACCTTACCAACATAGTGACGAAGTATAAACCCCTTGCAATGTTGATGAGTATAAAACCCCAACATGGTTACCCGGGCTCTTATCCCCCCGGATCGTGTATGGTCTAATGCAACACCTTATATAGGAATTATCATATGCTCTAGTGCAATACTTCATATAGGAATAATCATATACATAAGCTTATTTCATGATTATAACATCATTTATATAATATCTCATGCTTTGTATCTTCAAGTACTCAAGAAACCACATCCTGACATTTTATCAAAACCTTGGGGGGTGTAATGGGGGTGAAAGACCATACAATTTAAAGGTAAAACCATGTAAGAAAATCAATGATAAAACCATTAATCAACACCTTAAACATCATTAAGACATTCACCTCAAAAACCCTATAAAATCCAATATTAGATCCATGATTTGAAGCTCAAAACATGCTAAAACAAGCATACTTCAATGAACTAAAGAAATTATGCAGTAAATTTCTCAATATACAAGACCCACATGTAAAATCAACTTTAAATCATGTATTATTAAAAAAATATGATTTAGGCACCATGAGTGAAATGACCCAATAGTTCAACACCATATACCTTAGGTCTAGAGTTGCTCAAAATTGAGATTATGAAGAATGGAGGCTTGGAAATGAACTTTCAATCCAATCTTGTTCTTGGGTTTCCTTGAAATTGATTTGGGGCTTGATGAAGGCTTTTGCAGAGAATTAAGAGTGTATTCGAGATTATAGTAATGAGTTTTATCCTTTGGTATAGTGGTTAGGTCTTTTAGGTAGATTAGGATAGCAATGAAAGTCTAAAAAGGGCATCAGAGTAATTATACTTTATGAAGACGCCATTAGTGAACATACGAAAAAATTAGCAAAGTATCATTTCAATAGAGACTTGACTAACCATGTGGCACTCCATGGGTCATGTGTAGTGCCTGTGAGGCAACACTTATACAAAAAAAATAGAATTGGAACATTTGAGAAAAAGTTAGCGTCGATGTCACTTTGACGGTCGCTTGGACCGTGTAGTGTTACACGGAATGTTCAATGGTCCATCCCACCTCACTTACATAAGAAAATATTGCAGGCCATGATATGTCCAGATGCCATGGGCCTTCATACTACACATGGCCCATCAACAGTATCCGTGGCGCCACCCTTAGCCACCTTTTCCCCAAGTCCAATAAGCTTCCTTTGGCATACCTTGTGTCCATCCACACGGTCAGTGGTGAGCCACACAGCCTATATCCCTGGCCATACAACCTTACTTAGTGATAAAAATGACTTTTTACAATCCAAGTTGCAACAAATGGCCTAGCAAAGGTCACACTGGCCGTCAAGCAGTCCGTTTGACACCATGCCAAAGAGGGTCTCACGAAAATGATCATAACTCCTTCATCCGACATCTGAATGACATAATACTAAGTTCTTTATGAACCAAAATCACAAGGATTTTCATAACTTAGACAAATTCATATTTTCCCACTCTAACAAATCCAAACGGTTCATCTAAGGCCACACTGCCCATCAAAGTGCCCGTATGATAACACTAGACGGGAAGGTATCACGAAAATGGTCATAACTTCTTTATCCATCTTCGGAATAAGGTGATACTAAGTGGCATTGGTTTAGAGAATTGATATTATGTGCTTCACCATAGACTATCCTTGGTCCTGGTCTATCCTTGAACATGTGAACCTTGATTGAGGCTTAAGACTTAAGTTGAGGGTGGCTAACAAAAGTGGCCCTGATTTAGAGAATGGATATTATATGCTTCAACACAAACTAAAAGCCTAAGTTGTGGTGGCCTTTGTTGTGGTAAAGTAATGAAAATGAGGTGGTTAGTTATGAAAGAAGAGAAAGATGATGTGTCAGGTGAGAGAAAAAGAAAAGAAAAGTGCCTTGGATTGAAAAGAATAGCAAAATGAGTTTAAAATTAAGGAACTATTGAAAAAGGAAAATAAAGCACCCGAAAAAGCTTGAAAAGGAAGAATAAGGGAGGATATACTGAAAATGGCTGAGTTGTGGAAGTAAAAGTGCTGAAAAAACTAGTTTAAGGATAGCTTTTAGTCACAATTTGACTAAAATATCATACCAAAGCCCCATGAGCCTAGATTACTATAACACCCCACCTATTACAACACTAGTTTTATGGAAATGAAACATGATATGAGTTATCATATTAGCGCTCATTTTTAATAGTGCTTGAATCTCATGTCATAGGGCGATATGTGCATCTAATGCTTAAGAGGGTCGAGTGTATGCATGTTTTGTGTCAAATTGAGGAGATCATAACCCTAAAAAATGTGAGAGAATTAAGGTGCTTGTAATACTTAAGAATCTAGCAGGTGAGTCACCTACTTGCTTAGCTTAAATTTGCTAGCTAAACGTAGATGAGGCCCGACGTCAAATTTGTCTAAGTCCAACTATGAATAAAGTTAGTCTTAAGGGTGTAACTCTGTCCCATGTGTTGGCATCATAAATGGAATTTATTTTCAGCCAAAGATGAGTTATAAAAAGGACCAAAACACCACAACCCACTTGGCTAATTGGGCCCAAACTAAGTGAGGAGGAATTTGGAAAATGGGGAGCCAAGGCCCATCAACTTTGAGACACATTTAGGCCAAAGTGTAAGGGCCAAGCTTATGAAATAACAAGGTCATTAATATGTGTTAATATGTGGTGAAAATTGCAAATGAAAGTCGCCCAAAGAGACTCTTTAAAAGGGCTCAAAATTAGCTCCTTAATTCATTTCACTTTGGAACAATTTTTCAGCTTTTCTAAAGACTCTTTTTCTCTCTTCATTTCATTTTACAAGGCAGACTATAAAAACCTCTAGGGTTCTTGAAGGAAACCTAAACCTTGAAGTCTAAGGTAAGTACAAATATCCATGTATTTGTTAGACTTATCCCATGACAAACAAGTAGTATATGCTAGTTATGTTTGTGCTAAAAGTTTGGACAGCATGTGTCCTAAGGATTGTTGTGACCTTTTCTTATTGTTCAAGAGGATTTTATCTTCTTGATTGGCTGACTTATGAAGTAAGACTTATGTTTTAACAAGATTTAGTTTATTAGTGATGTAACTTAGGTACTGCACCACATTTACAGTCCACAAAAGTGAGTCCTTATAGGATATCGCAATTGTGTTCTTAGTACGAACTTGTGGGCTGATAGATGGAAGGCTATTGCCTCACATCCTTCATGACTAATTTTGTACTAATATAAGATTATTTTAAGTCTATATATATGTATAGATGTGTTGTGGATAGTTTGGTTAAATTTAGAATAGGTTTGGGATTGTTGATGCCAAAATGGGGCAAAGGGACGTAACGTTATGCTGCCTATTTGTATATTGCATAGAATTGTTATGTGTTATGCTTTGTGGATTTTTGTAAGACTGTCATGCCATTATAACAGGCTGCACATGCTATGTATATGAGAATGTATATTAGAAAATACGATTAGATGCGTAAAGGTTGAAAGCATACGCTCGAGTTTACAATTATGTGCTTGTTGTCCGTATGTTGTTTTTTATGAGATTGGGTTGTCATGATATATCTATTGGCTGCTAATGCTAGTTTTATCACCTACTATGTTGTAGATAAATATTTAGAGGAAGAGAAAGTTATCTTGAGGTAATTGTGAGGTCGTACAGCGAGGTATGTAAGGCTACTTGATTTCATATTATTTGGCATGAAACATAGATCCCTCCCTGGCACATAAAGGCACTTACCAACTCCAATTGAACTATTAACTGTGTCTCAACTCTTTCACATGTTCATATGATCTCATACATAGTCAACTTTGAATTTGCATATGTACTTGGATACTAAGATACAGGAATTCATTTTACTAAATAAAGTTCATGTCTTGTTCTACCTCCTATGCATTTTATTATTTGTGTAACTTACTCTATTGTCTTTTGTGATTATTTATGTGTCATATGTTGTATCTATAGTCCTACAACTCCATTATTATGACCACTAAAAGAATTATCTCAAAGGTAATTGAATGATAAAGTAAAGCATATGGTTTATTGATAGGTGGTAACCCGAGGGGTGGAAGAATCACCTAGCCAGGTTTGATCCTATCATGGGGGTAGCCCAAGGGGTTAAAGAAAAAGCCTAGCCAGGGCCGATCCTGATATAGAATTACCACTATTCAGCTTGTGATTTGTATTACATGTTGTGCACAGATTATACAGTACAGGTAAAGTACGAAAAAGAACACAAAGTACATAATCCCAAAGTATAACTGAAGGTGTTCTCTTATCCTACACTAGTGCATAGTTCCATTTGAGTTGTTGCTTCATATATAGAATTTCCTACCTTATATATTCAGTATATTATCTCGCATTGACATCCCTTACAGGAGACCTACATTTCATGCAGCAGGTATAGGTGCTAGTTTATCTCCTAGTAGGAGTACAAGATATCCATCTGCTATTACCAAGCTCCAGGTTACTTTAAAGCTTTGTGTGTGTCTAGAGATTATATATTCGTATTGTATAGTTAGTCGAGGCCGGGCCTATATCGACCCTTATCAGATACTTTTCCTTATCTAGAGGCTTTGTAGACTACATAAATTAAAGTGTGGTCATGTCTCATACTTTAAACACTGTGGCCCCAACGGCGTAGCCATATGCATCTCCTTTTGGCTTATTAACACTTTTTACTTTCTTAAAGACATGTTAAATATAGAAATCCCTGATAATATATATAGAAAGAGCATAGATATAGGGTGGTTCTCCCGGGCCTTATTCGTAATGGGTGCCAGTCTACCCTAACGGAACTTTAGGCATGACAAATACATGTCTATTAAGTCCTAAAGTGATACAAACCCAACTATTTAACAATCTAGAGTTTAAGTATAGGGGCAAGCCTATGGTGTTACTTATCATGAAAGAATTTTATTTGTGAGAGTGGGAATGCTAAAACAGTCCCTAAACCTTGAATTGCTTATTGAGTGAAATAGAGGGACTTCTTTTCTGCAAAGGCATTTGCATACATGATTGACATATGGCTTGTTCAGTGATCGTGGATGGGTGATACTCCTTCACTTGTCATAGTTGGATTGCCAGATACATCATTTTTTTTGGCTTGATTGGTAGCTTTACAATTAGGTTTTCAAAATGAGAATTGGGTACCAAAATTGTTGTTAAGGGATGCATATGCCATTAGGAGAGTTGCGACATGTTTCTCATTATCTACGTAGATCGAGCCATCACTTGAGGAGAAACAATAATTCTCTGTTGAGGGTGTTGATGTACTGTCAAATTATAACACATTAGATACCTAAAATAAGGGATTTTGCAAGTTTTTAATGTAACTTTTCATGGTTTTTATGTGTTTTGTGTTGTTCTCGCAGAAAATACTAGTTGGCATGATTTTGGGAGAAAATTGTAGATTTTTCTGAAATACAGGACATACGAGCCACTATATGAGTCGTAGCCTAAGCTACGAGCCATATGGTGCCCTCGTAGTAAGAAATAGTGACCAAAATTAGGAACTTACAAAGTAAAGGTTAGCCATATGAGGCTAACCTATGAGTCATAAGTTTGGACAAAGAACTGCAACTCAGGACTGCGAGAAGACACTACTAGTCTTAGAAAACACCATGACTAGTAACAATGGATCTAGTAGTCAAGTCTAACATGCTAGTTGCTGACTACAAAAGCCCAATTATAACTCGTAGGTCACCTTACAAGTCATCTCTACAAGATGTAACTAATGCCAGTTGTATTTTTTTAATTTTGAGGTTCTTTTTGTAAATAGTACAAATAGATAATATTAGGGTTTTTTTGAAGGGTGATTCAACATTCTAGAAAATAGGAAGAAACATTGAATATTCTTAGAGAATTTTTCTAGGGTTTAGTGTAGGTTTTCATTATTTTAATTCGAAGAACCATTTTTTGGGATTGAAAATCACATTGCACTCATGTTTCATTAATCTAAGCTTGTGGTTTAAACTTCAAGGTGTTTTTTCTTTTCATTGTTTTTGGGTAATCTCTCAACTATATCTTTTACATTTATTATTTTTTATTTTTCCTTAGCCTTGAGTAGCTAAGCACCCACAACTTGGGGTTGTGGGAACCATGAGGAGTTGCCTTGAAATAACCTTGATTTTGTATATTTGTTTGATTGGGTATTTGCATGTATTGTCTATTTTCCTTCATTTTGAATGTTGTTTGGTGGTGGCCAAGACCAAACCCTACTATCCCGACCAAGATAGTGATGAATAGGAAAAGGGAAGTAGATGTCAGGATTCAATTGATGTGTTCTCATCTAATCAACCAAACCTGACCAAGGGAAGGTTGACTAGGACAATGGGTAACAGTTAGTTGGCACATCATGGTTGCTGACCAAGCGCCATGGTGAAATTTGACCTTCACCTTCACAAAAAGGCTGGGAGAACCTAAGTTACCATCCTATATGCAATTCACTAATTAAAGTCATGTTGTCAAGGGTAATTAAGTCAACAAATCATAGGGAACACAATTCCCAAGTTGTCCCTCAATTGATTTTCCTCTTGTACAAATAGAGTAGTGTTTGTTTTTGATGTTCGTTTTGAATCACAAAAACCCCTTATTTTAGAGAATATAGTGATCAATGTTTGAATTGATTGTTAGTGGATCAACATACTCAAGCACCATATTCCCTATGGAGTTAACCCTAGCCTCTGGTTAGGTTTATACTTGACTGTGACCACTTTACTATTGGAGTATGAACATCAATATGCACCCTCTTGGTTATAGTTATTACTTTGATTTTCATAACCTTAATGCCACTAGTCCCAATTGGACCCTTGGGCATTGTTCCAAAATCCCACTGCTTGGTCTATAACAAAGTTAGAATCTTCATCATAGTATGACTCACCATACATGGGCGCTTTTGGAGGTTGGTAGGCGACTGCGTGAATGCTTTCTTGAGTTTTTTCACCACCAAGTCCACACTCGTTTGGATTTGAGCAAGTTGTTGTATGATCTCATCATTGATTTTGCTTTCTCTAAACTAAAACTCACCTCACATGAGCTCTTTGTAGTAGCTCTCTCCTTTTGGCCCTATGCTCTATTGGTCTTAACTATTTGCTCCATCCTTTTCACTATCCTTGTGAATTTTTGATTTAAGAACATGCCTCCCATGATTTACTAAATATGTAGGATGAAACGCAACAATAGATAGGCTTCATAATAAAAATGCATACAATAGATGATAGGCATAGTATAGCAAAATAACATATATGTTAAATGCATAAGTAAAACATACTTAAGTAACTTATGCTCATATAGGATATCATATGTGTAGAAGAGACCAAGCTAGATTTCCATATGTACAACCCTTTGGTAGGTTGGTGATGAGCCGCCCCATCACTTAGGTGGATGAGTACTAACCCTTATCTAGGTTGGTGATAATGTCGCCCTATCACCAAGGTGGATGAGTACTAACCATCATCTAGGTTGATGATAATAACTCCCATCTAGGTTAGTGATGATGCCACCCATCACTAGGTTGATGAGTACTATCCCTCATCTAGTTTGGTGATAATGCCGCCCATCACCAAGGTGGATGAGTAGTAACCCTCATCTAGGTTGATGAGTACTAACCCCCGTCTAGGTTATCGGGTGCTTAGACCCCCCAGATTAGGTATGGTCGAGGTGTACACTTTATATAAGACTCATCCTATGGTGTAATGCAACCATTTATATAGAATTTATCATATACATATGGTCATTTCATCATCATATAGTCAATCATATCATATCTCATGCTTTAGACCTTCATTTCCATAAGAAACCCTAGCCGGATATTTTGTCAAACACTTGGGAGTGTGTAATTGGGGTAAAAGACCATGAAATTTATGGATGAAATCATGCAAGAAAATCTATAGTAAAATCATCGATCAACACCTTGGAACACCCCCATGACATTCCATCAAAATCCCTTATCGAATCCAACATTGGATCCAAGATTTAGAGCTCAAAACATGTGAAAACAACCTTACTTTAATGAACTAAAATCATTATGCAATAAATTTCTCAATATACAAGACCCACATGTAAAATCAACTTTAAATCATGCAATATTAGTAAAAAGGAGGCTTAACCACCATGGGTAAAAGGACCCAATGGTTCAATACTACATACCTTAGCTTTGGAGAACCCTTGCAAGAGATTGAAGATAGAGACTTAGAGCTTAAATGAAATCCTTGAGGAGATTCTTAAGATTGGTGTATTGAGTTTTGGGACTTGAATTTAATATGAGTCTAAGAGTTTGAGAGGATATTAGGGAATTTTAAGGATGATATGAGGGTGAAATAAGGCTAAGTATAGATAGAAACACGTATGGGAACCCTTGGGCCCAAGAATTGAAAGTCTTGGATCAAAATAAAAAAATGGGACCAAAATAACATTGGTCCGCGTTGTAGAGGTGATGTAGATTACTCACTGAAAATCTGCATTTCTACACAAACAAGTTCTATGAAAACGGGCATAAATTCATCATCAAAACTCCAAATGAGGTGAAACCAAGTGCGTTAGAAAGCTAATTCAAAGGGCTTTAATTTGTTTTGTCATGGACTAATCAATTGCTTTTGTGATAAGACATGTGCCCCTCCAAAGTCGACCCTCCTAAATAGCATTTTTTGTGATTTTTGGATTTTATACGGTTGCTCAAAAATATGTGTTAGACCCATTTCCCACTCAATTTGACCCCCTAAACAAGAATATAAGTCAGATTTTTGAAATAACGAACAAATTTTTAGATATATGGAAATTATTATTCTAGGCACTTCCAAGGCACATTTTTGGGCATTTTTGGGGCCATAACAATATCTCTCCCTTGGGAAGATTCGTCCCCAAATGTAAAAGGGACGTACAAGACAAGAGTGATCATCAGCAAATCACCCCAACAAGAATGCAATAGTATATTAATAGCATCATCTTCAAGATCTCAACATAAGTGTAAAATCATCATTAACTTGCCAACTTAAACATGAATACACATGAATGACATAGGGGCTACAACATAGGACTTGGAATCATAGAAAGGACTTGGCATGTCATCATAAGCTTGAATAGGGTGAAAGAGATATAGATATTTCTTCTCCATGTCTGCATCAGCTCTCCGAGAAACATATATGAATAAAAAACTCTTCTAAAGGTCCTTAACGCACACCACATCATCATCAATCAACTTTTCCACCCTTCTATCCAATACCTCCTTCGGGACCTTCTCCTAGGTTAACTTATCCTCCACATCACCCAAAATCTCAAAGAGTTCTATAGGACTAGAGTCACCAACACATCCCATCAACCTAGAAGCATGAAGAACCAGACTACCCAAACCCCTATCCATAGGGAATCCCCAACTAATCCAACCTTATCAACCCCCCTTCACACTCTATAAGGACAATCCTTAACACAATAGTCAATCTTAAATACACCTAACCAACTTGGTACCATAACTGCCACGTCTCCCTTATGAGGCAACCTCCACTCTATCATTCTTTCACCCAAAACTTCAAACTCTAATAAGGCGAAAATCAAGGCCTTGCCTAATCTAGGCCTCTTAACCTAAGATGATTTGGAACCATCAAGTACACTATACTGCCATTCTTAACTTCCTTCAACCTAACTCCTATCTAGCTGACCGATGGACTCTACTAGGCATCTCTTTACCACCAATATCCATATACACTAGGCTACCTAGAGAACTAATCACAACACTAGCCTTACCGATAAAACATTGCACACTCATACCATATTCCTTAAAGGGCTCTAACCACCTTCTTACTACCCACAATGCCCACCTATCGTATTTAGCAAACAACCTCTCATCCTCCAAGACTTGCAACATTACCACCAAATAATTCATGAGCTCTAAAAAGATCAATACCTTACCACTAGAGACCACCACAAACATATAAAAGTAGGGTTTTAAGACCCTATTCATGAAACGCATAAACATAACCGATGCGTAAGCCAACCAACCAACTTCACCAATATTCAAAATGCTTACTCCTAGTCCAAAAAGGACACTTAGGGATATCACCTACCTCATACCTACTTGGGGATAAAACATGAACCAAAGATCAATCTTAGAGAAGTGACTAAACCATTGTAGTTGACTAAACAGACCAACCATCCTCATCCTTAACCATCATGTTACAACCTTACGGGTTCTACAATCATTAGAAACATGCTATGCAAGTAGCCCAAACTACCCCAAGACCCCCAACAAACCAAGCTAAGATGTCATCCCACAAGAATACTAATAGTATGCATGTACATAAATTCAATTAGGCAATAGTTATTTTCCAAATCATTTCAATACATAATTGGGCTTAAAATCCAAACACCATTCATAATAATTTATACTTAATCTCAAATACCAAAATCATAGTTTCATAGTCATAATACTCATGCATAGGAATAGCCCATTCATACACAAAATTGTGCAAGCACCCAAAATGCTTAAAGAGCCAAAATCAAAGAGATATATGTGATCAAAATGTCATCGTAACCAACCTTTTTATCAAAATCATACCATAAAATGAAATTGTGCTTATCCATAACATATTTTTTCAAAATTATCTGTGCACATGAATGCGTATGCTATGAACAATGACAAAATGACATCGACAATTAAGACTCAATTTAAAAGAATTAATATTTATAATCTGAAGTTGAAGTGAAATCATAATTAGTTCCATATTTAAATCCATAGTGCAATCTCTCATGCATAACTAATTCAAAAAGGAAACATGCATACTTATAACTTCATAAACCCAAAGTAAATCTCCATACAATAGTTCAAATCATATTAAAATCATCAAATAAACAATTACCCATACATCCGTAGAATTTTAGGAATCATCATTTTCGAAACCCCAAATTAAAGTAAGTAAGATATATGTAAGTTTTCTTGAAAATACTTTTTTGGGTGTCCTTGATTGGAAGGGATCAAGGATCAACTCATATACACATGAATCCTACTATCATTAAGGAATAACACAAGAAATAGCAACTCCAGGACTTTTCAAGTCACCCTTCTCAAAGCGTCGGTCACAACATGGCCTTACTTGGGGTCAACTAATTGATAGGAGCAACAATAGAAGAGAACCTACTCACAATCTCTGCCAATAGCCCACTAAACCCAAGAGGCTTCTATACCCGAGGAAGTCAAGGTCTAGACTAACATATAATCACCTTTATCTTACTAGGGTACACCTTAATACCATCACTCAGTACCACACACCCTAGGAAAGCAACCTCTTACCACCCAAATCTCATCTCACCTACTTAGCACCCAACCTTCTTCTTTGAACTTGTAATACTATCCTCAAATGATTCACATGCACTACCTCATTAGGGAACAAACCATAATATCATCACCAAAGCACTATGAACTTAATAGAGTAAGGACTAAAGGTCTTTCGCATGAGACTTATAGGCATAACCGGTGTAGTAGTCCAACCAAAAGACACTATCCCAAAGTTCAAAATATGGGAAAGGACATTGAAAGCATCATCTACCACCACTAACAATTCTATGAACAAAACAACTAATGTTTAAGACCTCTGTTTCTCACAAGATGACAAATGTAACCCCTTAGAACCCAATTTTACCTTAAGACATGAAACGGACCTACCTCTCTTGCTATCACTTAACAACCTCCCACTTAAAGTCGGGCTCATTAGGCATTTGGGCTCTAACTCTATGGGTCTGACCAATCATGAAAACATAATATGCATAAAACCATTCCATCCCTAGTACAACATCGAAATCCACCACATTAACTCCACAAGTCACAAGGCAAGACCTAATGCAATAAAAACATAGATCAACACCTATGAACCTTCTAACAATAATATACCCAACAAAAGGATAAACACCAAAAATCCACACCACATCTTGGGCACACAAGAAGCCCCACTAGCAACCAAAAAAATAAATAAGAGATAGTGAAACTCGAATCTATCAAAATCAAAACCTTATAATTACCTTCCTTAGCCTTCCTCCTTGAAGCGGCATGATCAACTAAACGAGGAAAGAACATTCACTAGAGGGGAAAGCCCTATCTCACTTCTAAAGCACGGCATAGACCATGAAGAGGGAAAATATTTCCTAACGTCTCATCACTTTATACTCATAGTTATGGTGCACAACATATTCATTAATAGGACTCTAACCAACGCAGTGTGTGGACGCTGAGGATCTATCAAGCTAGTGCTCTGATACTATCTTTGTCATGACCCAAGCCTAGGGCCTAGATATGATCAGCAAATAGGGAACCCAAAGGGACCACAGACAAGCCTCATAACATATCATTACACATCCTTAGTCTCGGAAGCAATGTAAAACAATGTAAGAAAAATAAATAAGGAGAATTTAGCATTAAGGGAGAGAGAGTTTTATACTTAAATAGCTCAAATATCGTAAGTGAGTCAAAGCTTAAGAAAAATACATAACAATCCCAACAACGCTCTACTATATAGATAAGAGCGGGGGCCAAGACAAACAACTGGCCTTATAGTTAATACATAAATAAAAGAAAGATAGTCTTAGAACATAGTATAAGAGAATATTCATTATCACTGGAATTGAGCAGTCACCAAAGGCTAACTTGAACAATCCGTCTAGCCACAAGAAGAATTAGTAGGAGCTCCGATTCCTATATGGTAACATCATATAGGCATAGAGTATGCGTTAGTACGTTTGAATGTACTAAGTATATGGGATGCAATGTAACAATAGATAGGCTTCATAATAAAAATACATACAATAGACAATAGGCATAATATAGCAAAATAGAATGTATTTTAAATGCATAAGTAAAACATGGTTAAGTAACTCATGCTCATATAGGATATCATATGAGTAGAAGAGACCAAGCTATATTTCCAAATATACAACCCTTTGGTAGGTTAGTGATGATGTAGCCCCATCACTTAGGTGGATGAGTACTAACCCTCATCTTGGTTGGTGATAATGCTGACCCATCACCAAGGTGGATGAGTACTAACCCTCAACTAGGTTGATAAGTACTAACCCCTATTCAGGTTAGTGATGTTGCCACCCCATCACTAGGTGGATGAATACTAAACCTCATCAAGGTTGGTGTTAATGCTGCCCTATCACCAAGTTAGATGAGTACTAACCCTCATCTAAGTTGATGAGTAATAACCCCCATCTAGGTTATCTGAGTGCTTAGACCCCCATATTGGGCATGATCAAGTTCTATACTTTATATAAGACTCATCGTATGATCTAATGCAACACTTTATATAGAATGTAGCATATACATAAGCTCATTTCATCATCATATAGTCTATTATATCATATCGCATGCTTTAGACTTTCATTTCTCCAAGAAACCCTATCCAGACATTTTATCAAACACTAGGTGGTGTGTAGTAAAGGTAAAGACCATGAAATTTAGGGATGAAATCCTAAAAGAAAATTTGTATTAAAACAATCAATCAACACCTTGCAACATCCCCAAGACATTCACATCATAACTCCTCATTAAATCAACATTAGATCCAAGATTTAGAGCTTAAAACATGCTAAAACAACCATACTTTCATGAACTAAAATCACTGTGCAGTAAATTTCTCAATATAACAGCAACTTTAAATCATGCAATATTTGTAAAAAGGAGGCTTAGGCACCATGGGTGGAAGGAACCAATGGTTCAATACCATATACCTTAGCTTTGGAGAACCCTTGAAAGATTGGTATTGAGTTTTGGGATTTGAATTTAGGGTGAAATTTGAGTCTAAGTGTTTGAGAGGATATTAGGTAATGTTGAGGATTATATGAGGGTGAAATAAGGCTAAGTATAGATAAAAACATATATGGGAACCCTTCAGCCTAAGAATTGAAAATGTTGGACCGAAATAAAAAAGGAACCAAAATAACACTAGTCAATGTCGCGGAGGTGACACAGATTACTCACTGGAAATTTGCATTTTTTCACAAATAAGTTCTACGAAAATGGGCATAAATTCTTCATCCAAACTTCGAATGAGGTGAAATCAAGTGTGTTGGAAAGTTAATTCAAAGGATATTAGTTTAGTAGGTCATGGGCCAATCAATCCTTTGTATGATAATAGATATGCCCCTTCGAATTTGACCCTCCTAAATAGCATTTTTTGTGATTTTTGGATTTTTATAGGATTGCTCTAAAATTTGGGTTAGACCCATTTCAAACATAATTTGACCCCTTGAAAAACGAATATGAAGTCAAATTTTTGAAATAAGGAATGAATTTTTAGATAGATAGAAATTATGATTCTGGGTACTTCTGTGGCACATTTTTGTGCTCTTTTTAGAGTCCTTACATCCGCTTAGAAGATTGTAACTTGAGCTAGGACTCGTAGGTGACCTTGTATGTCCTATGATTAGGAAACATCTGCAATGTCTTCTTCAAAAATCATGCCAACTTAACATTACTACAAGAATAACACAAAACACATAAAAAACCATAAAAAGACCCATTAAGAACTCACAAAATCTCTTATTTTAGGAATCAAATATGTTGTATTTTGACTGCACATCATCCACTCAGACCCAAGTGCAGGAAGTTGGCTCCTCCTTGTCTGACGAGGAGTGACATGATGATGGATCCGAGTGGAGTTCGACATAGATGACTGCTTTTGGATTGGAGTCTGATTTAAAGGAGGAAAAATAGACAAGATGTTGAGTCCTTAATTGCCCCATCGATCTCTCCTATGGATCCCCAATATCATCGATGGGGTGTTAAGGGGATGAAGGTGATCTACGATGATGGATTAGAGCCAAAGGTGCAAGGGAAGCCAGTATGGTCATTTTATGAGTAGCCTTGGCTAATTGATACAGGACTAATCTATGTCCCTATATTAGAGGAGGACATAAGATGACATGCACTCAGGTGGTTGACTGATAAGTTCGGTAAGTACTCCCCACTCATAGTGCGGGAATTTATGCAGTTTATGCAGCAAATATTTTAAAATATTTTCTCAAAAAGAAGAAACATCTCTAAGAGCCTAGATTAAGAGAGGTATTGGTTAGAGATCGGCGGGTAGACATATCAGAGAAGACGATCCACCACATATAGTTTGGTCCCACATACCTAGCACCATTTCTACAACTCAGTGCGATTGATGGATAAGGCAGATTAGATAAGTTTTTATTGTGAAGAGTGTGGACCAGATGATTGAGCTTCTGAGATGCCTTGCTAGTCAAATCTCTAAGTGTGGTCCAAAGCCTACATGGGTTTGATGCACTCACACCTGATAGTGAAGTCCTCACTTTCCTTCCCCGTCAAATTTTGGTGGGTTATTATAACGTCTTGTACCCGACCAACTTTCACTGATAATGTTCATACATTGGAGCAAGTTGTTCTAGTAGCTAAAATCTTAGTTGGCTATGACATTTATTGGGCATGACTCATAGCAGAGCACATACATGAGTCAGCACTCAAGAGTAATACGTGCATGCCTTTCCCAGTACTGACATATAGACTATACATGGAGACGAAGGTAGAGGTATTGCTTTACATAGATCCCCATAGTTGTGGCTCTCTGCTCTATTGATCCAAGCTTGATAAAGCCTGATGAGAACCCTGTGGCACTCCAGTTGGCACAATCTCCCATGCCCGAGACATTCATGCCAAAGGCATAAGAAGAGGGTTCGAGGGCTACCTCCAATACTACTCCAGGTGCTGCGACTACTGATAAGGGACTAAAGCAGCGTGAGGCAGTTGATATTGAGATGCATTTTATTATAGATACACCTAGACCAAAGCCGTCTACATCACAGATTCCTTTTGCATATATCCCTATTGTCTCTACTATCACTTTTTAGGCTATGCTATAGACCGAGGCTTAGTTGTCTCGGCTTATGCAGCAGATCAGGCCATAGGTTTGATAAATAGTTAAGGAGTCAAAGGATCAATGCAAGGAATTCCCTATTTCTATAGTAGACAAGCAAATTGCTACAGTGGATGCCCAAGATGACGTCTTCGAGGGGTGAGGTTAGAAGAGACTAGCCAAGGCCCGGCTAGTAGGCCTATAAACCTTTTTTGAGGATTTGTGAAGTTTAATGCTGACTAAATTACATCTTAAGCATCTTTAATTATAGTTCTTGAGCCTGCACTAGCAGATGAGCTGCTATTTGATATGTTTTAGTCAGAGGATCTCCTACCGCGAGTTCTCAAGTAGAGACCCATTAAGGCGGATGAGGAGGAGAAACGATCGGTGCATCAGAAGACATCTAAGTATTATTAGGAGTTGGATGAGGATGCAATTAGGCTCTTCTTGAGGACGTTGAGAGAAGAAAAAGAGCACAGACAATCCTAGGAGCTTAATTAATTGAAGGGCATTAGCTCATCGGCATTGCTGAGGTTGGATACCTCATACCTCTATTCTCTTATATATCCATATTTGAGGCCTCATTTGTTTATGTTATTAGGGTCATGGGAGACTTCTTATAGTTAGATCAGTTCAAGGTATTTGTATGAATTGAGTTTTGGGCTTCAGTTTATGCAAGGGTCAAATTTAAACGAGTTTAACTTTTAGCATACATGGAACTATATGACCCATAATCTATCAAATGAAATCCCTTTGAGTTAGATTTCTAATGAACTTCGATTCACCTCATTTTGAGATCAGATGAAGGAGTTATAACCATTTTTGTGAAACCCTCTTGTCTACTGAAACCACCCGGATACCTTGATGGGTAGTAGGGCTTTCATTGGGCCATCTGGGCCTCTTTGAGCTTGGAAAGACAATTTTGGTCTAGGAAATGTGACACAGCAAGTGTCATGGATCTTTGGCTTGCCATTGACCATGTGGCCAACCATGGGGTATGTGCAAGTGAATCTTAGTGAGCATAAAGGAGTTTTTGGCCAAGTGTTGTTCCATGGAAATCCACACGGGCTGTGGCATGTCTCCTGAGTTATGACCCTTGTCATGGGGGTCTGGCAATATTTCTTTTTCACCAAGTATGGTTCCACGAACCACTACATGGACCGTTTAGCTTCACACATCCCGTGGAGGTCCAAGTTTAGGTGATGAGACGTGAATTTTTCTAAGTCTTCCTACTTCCAATTATTGACATAACATCACCTCATGGGTACTCCACTTGACCCGTTGAGTGACACATGACCCATGTGGGCCTTAGTGGGGCATCACTTTGCCAATTTTTCTATCCATTCATTAATGGCATTTATGTAAATTTAATTTATTCTAATGACCTTTTATAGACTTCCAATGCTATCTTAACATCTCCAAAAGACTTAAACCCTATTTTAAAGGAGCAAACTCATTACTCTCAATACGAATACACTCTCAAGTAATCTCAAAAGCCTCTACCAAGACCCCAATACAAATTTAAGGAAACTTAAGACTAATATTTTATTTCAAGACCCCATTATAAGCTTCCATTCTTTCCCAACTCAATTTTAAGGAACTCAAAGTCTAAGTTATGTGTGTTTCAACCATTGGGTACTTTCACCCATGGTGACCGATCTTCCATTTTTATGAAACTTACATGCTCCCAAGTTACGTTGCTTATAGGTATTATTCACTAGTGAGTATGATCATATACTATATTTGGGTTTCATGAAAACACAAATTTACTCATTTGAAGTCTATACCATGAGATGATTTGCCTATTATGATTATGCATGTTTTAAGCTATAGAACTATCATCTCTCTTGTTATTTGATGGGGGGTTTTCAATGTGTTTCACATGAGGGTCGTTCCAAGTATTGGTGGGTAGATTTAAATTAAAATTTCTCACATAATTTTAGTTTTGAACTGCATGGTTTTATACAAGCATAACACACCCGCCAAGTGTTTCATGAAATATCTGATTATAGATTCTTGAGTCATTGAACGTCTAATGCATGTCTTATGAGTTAAGTGACTTTATGATTATGGAAGAAATGTTTATATGAGTTATTTCCATGAAAAGTACTTATAGTATTTTATGCTAACCATGCCTAGTTGAGGAGGTGATGCCTCAATCACCATGGATGGTAGGGTGAGACAACCATCAATTAGTTAAGGGGTAGATACCTTGACCAATATAATGGAGGATTGATGTCCATGAACCACGTTAAGGGGTTGTTACCATGACCACTCTGATGGAGGGTGTGATGTATATCAACCAATTAAGGGGTTTATACCTTGACAACTATGTTAGAGGGTGTGATGTCCATCAAACCATTAGAGGATTGATACCTCAATCACTATAGATGGTAGTGTGTGACAAACATCAGGACTTCTCTTACTGCACATATAAAATTTTCTATATAAGCATGTTTTACTTCAAGTATCATTCATACATATCATACTGTTATTATGTTTTCCATTATTTATGATATTGCATTTTGCTTATGTTGCCTATCTTTTGATGTATTGCATCCAACATACTTAGTACATTCAAATATACTAATGAATACTCGATACCGACATGATATTACTATGTAGGAACTGTAGCCCCACTTGATCCTCCTCCTCCACTTGGCTAGTACGATTTCTCTCAAAGCAAGTTTGTCAATCCTCAACTCCTAGGACTTGATTCTCTTGATTTATACTATGTATTCACTCTTCTTATGATGAAAACTTATGGATATGATAGTGAGCCCAGAGATTCTCTTAGCTCCTGCTTTGATTTATGTATTAGAGGTGTTGTTGGAACCTTATGATATGATAATGATACACTATTAGCTAGTGATGTTTATATGGTATCAAAGATGTCCCTTAGTCCCATATTTCCCATTGTTTCATCTATTGTTGTTGTATAATAGCTTCCCCAACCAAGGGTGTGTAATAATATTCTAATTGACTTATTTGGTACCCCTTCAAGTTTTCTATTCATCGTGTCACATCAAGGCCCTAGATTCAGGTCGTGACAAACTTAGTATCAGAGCACTAGGTTATAATGGTCCTTGGCATCCAACACACTGTGTTGAATAGAGTCTTGTTCTTGGTTATGAAGTGCACCATGACTATGAGGCATTCTAGGAAATGTTCCCCTTTCTTCTAACTATATGTCGTGCTATAGGATTTAGGTAAGGTTTCCTCTCTAACAAATATTCTTTGCCATGCTATAGCATACCTAACCCAAGAGGAAGAAGAGCCTAAACTCCCTAAGAATAACCAACTCATGAAGATTTTTGGGATACTATTACCATGCTAGCTCAAGCCATGACCAATAAAATCGACCAAAGGGCACAAGCCCCTCAAGCTCCTACTCCAACATCTAGGGTAAGGGATTTCATGAGTATTAACCCATCGGAGTTCAACGGGTCTAAAGTGGATGAGGATCCTCAAGAATTTATTAATGAAGTGTACAAAGTATTATGTATTATGGGTGTGAGGTCGAAAGAAAAAGCAAAGTTGGCAGCTTAACAACACAAGGGGTGGGCTAAACTATGGTATACTCAATCAAAGGAGGAGAAGATAAACAATGATGTGATCCTATGAGAGGAGTTTAAGGCATAATTTCTCAACTGGTTCTTCCCTCTTGAGCTAAGGGAGGTCACAATGATAGAATTCATGAATTTGAGAAAGGGTCAATGAGTGTGAGGGAGTATGCCCTCAAGTTCAATCAACTCTCCAAATATGCCACCCAATTGGTGGTCAAGCCAAGGTCTAGAATGAATAAGTTTGTGATAGGTGTACCCAATTTGGTGAATGAAGAATATTGTGGTACTATGTTGATAGGTAATATGGACTTGTCCTGCCTCATGACTTATGCCAAACAATTGGAGAGGGAAAAGATGAGAAAGAGAAGGGGTAAGGAGGCCAAGAAGGCTCATTTTGAAGGAAAGTTCCAAAGTACCAAATGTGGTGGTAGTCTGATGCCTTATAATAGGTGTCCAATATGTGGTAGATGCCATGATGACCCATGCTTGAAGGATACTATTTCTTGTTATGGTTGTGCGAAGATGGGTCACAAGATAATAGATTATCCTCATAAATGCAACAAGGGTAAAGATGGTGATTTTGATCAAGGGGGTGATCCAAGACGTAATCATTTCTATGATCTTCAAAGGAGGGAAGGAGGGGATGAGGTACCAATGATGCTTCCCATATATTAAAGGTTTTTGATTTGATATGCATGCTTTGATAGTTTCAGGAGTCGCTATTTCTTTCATTATTCCTTTATGCTAAAAAGTTTCATGTGTATGTCCAGAAAGGTTATGTGAGTCTTTTGATATCTACCCCCACTAATGAGTTTATAATGGCTAGAAAGTCTATAAGAGGATTGCCCCATGCCATTATTGCATAAATCATTGTTTTTTATATTTTTAAACTTAGTATGGTGGATTTGAGGTTGTCCTTAGGGTGGTTGGGTTACATACGTATCATGATTTCATTGGTTGTAGAACACATGGGGTCAATATTCAATTTCCTAATATATCCACACTTGAGTAGGAATGTTGTAAAGTGGTAAGTACAAGTAGATTCTTTTCTTGTCTTAGGCCCAAATGGATGTTTAAGGGTTGCATTTATCATCTCGTAAAGGTTAGGGATTTTGAGTCCAAAACCCTTCCTAGTGTCTTGGTTCCAATAGTTTACGAGTTTGTTGGTGTATATTCTAATTTTTTGAATTGGTCATAATATCTTTTGCTTGACCTATGCCCAGCTACGTATTTGGATCTTATAAATGGGGTCTTTAAACCCTGCCACGATATATGTGCAGTAGTTGGTGGTTGGTATATTGATTTATTTTCAAAATGAATAAGGTCTTGTTAGTCATTCAAGGGTAATGTTGTAAGGCTTGAAGGATGAGAGGTTGTTTCTAGTTACAATAAGTGTGTACCTTCAGTAATAAAAGAGTGGTTAAGGAAGTACACTGGTTGACTAGGTTGGGAATGAGGTTGGGTGAAGATGAGAATGGGTGTTTACTCCCAAGGGAGAGATGGTGGCTTTAGGTACCAAGGTGTGCTATGTGTGTTAGAGGTTGACAATTAAGCCCAATGTGTGAGGTTCCTTATAGGGTGTTGAGGAGAAATGGTAAGATGCCCTGCGAATTGGACTTGCCTATTGGAAGGTTGAGGAGTTGTGTTGCTAACTCAAGTGCCATAGATCTCTTTGAGGTTATGGGTGTTTGGAGGATGAGTTTTCTTAGGAGAAGGTCCCAGTGGAGATATTGGATGGATAGGTGGGAAGGTTGCCTAACAAGGATGTAGTGCTCACCAAGTTCCTTAGGGAGAATCATCAACTTCAAAGTGTTGCATGGGAAGCCGAGGCGGACATGCAAAAGCAATATCCATATCTTTTCCACTCTACTCATGCATAAAGTACTAAATTAAGCCCCTCTATATGATTTCAAGTCTTAGGTTTTGGCCTTTATGTTATTTGCATGAATTCATGTTTATGTTATGGTGATTTTCAATGTTCATGTTGAGACTTTTTCTGGAAATAATGTTTAAGTTCATTTGTTGCATCCATATTGGGCCAAAATCCTCATGATCACTTTTCTTATGTATGTTTATTTAACATTTGGGGATGAATTTTTGAAGGAGGAGATACTGTGACACCCCTACCTCTATGCTCTAAGATATCCATGTTTCAAGCCTCATTTGTTCAGGTGAGGATAGTATTAAGGTCGTCTGATACTTCTCGTACTTAGACAAGTTTAAGACATCCCTATGAGTTAAGCTTTTGGCATTAGTATATGCAAGGGTCAACTTTAAATGTGTATAACTTTTAGTGTACTCAGAACTAGACAACCATGATAAATCAAATGAAAGATCTTTGAGTTAGCTTTCCAATGAACTTTACTTCATCTTATTTCAAGTTCAGATGAAGGATTTTTCACCATTTTTGTGAGACCCTCCCGTGCAGTGAAAGCACACGGGCACCTTGATGAGCAGTGGCACTTTAGATGGGCCGTCTGGACTTCCTTGAGGTAGAAAGACAATTTTTGATCTAAGGCATGTGACACGACCAGTGGCACAGGCTGTGTATCTTTCCACTGACCGTGTGTCTAGCCGTGGGGTATGTGCAAGTGAAGCTTAGTGAGCATGAAGGAGTTATTGGCCAAGTGTTGTGCCATGACCATCCACATAGGCCGAGACATGTCTCATGTATTGTGGCCCTAAGCATGGGGGTCCGACAATATTTGTTTTTCACCAAGTGTGGTTCCATGGACTACTACACAGATAGTGTAGCTTCACACGGCCCGTGGAGGGCCTCATTTAGGTGACGAGACATGAATGTTTATAATTGCTTCAACTTTCAATTTTTGACTAAGTAGCACCTCACGGACACTCTGTATGACCCATGTGGGCCTCAGTAGGGCATCATATTGCCAATTATTCTATCCATTCTTAATGGTAGTTTTTAAAATTTTATTTATTCTAATGACCTTTTTTACATTTGGAATGCTATCTTAACCTCCCCAAAATACTTAAGCCTTATTCAAAAGATTCAAACTCATTACTGTCAACTTGAATACACTCTTAAATCCTCTCAAAAGCCTCTGCCAAGAACCCAATACAAATTTAATAAAACTCTAGAACAATTTTGGATCTCAAGACCCTATTTCAAGCTTCCATTCTTTCCCAACTCAACTTCAAGGAACTCAAAGTCTAAGGTATGTGGATTTCAACCATTGGGTACTTTCACCCATGGTGCCCAATCATCCATTTCTATTAAAATTACATGTTTCTAAGTTGTGTTACTTATGGGTATTATTCATTAGTTATTATGATCATATACTATATTGGGGTTTCATGAAAGTGTGATTGAAAACACATGTTTACTCATTTTAAGTCTATACCAAGAGATGATTTTCCTATTATGGTTATGCATGTTTTAAGCTATAGAACTATGATCTCTCTTGGTATTTGATAGGGGTTTTCAATGTATTTCATATGAGGGATTTACCAAGTATTGGTGGGTGTGTTTACATTAGAATTTCTCACTTCATTTCGCTCTTGAATTGCCTAATTTTATACAATCATAAAACACCCACCAAGTGTTTGATAAAATGTTCGGTTATGGATTTTTGAGTCATTGAAGGTCTAATGCATATCTTATGAGTGAAGTGACTTTATAATGATGAAAGGAATATTTATATGAGTTGTTTCCATTTAAAGTACTTATAGTTTTATAAGTTGACTATGTCTAATTGATGAGGTGATGCCTTAATCACCATGGATGGCATGGTGAGATAACCATCAACTAGTTAAGGGGTTGATACATTGACCACTATGATGGAGGGTGTGATATCCATCAACCAGTGAAGGGGTTGATAGCTTGACCACTATGATGGAGGGTGCAATGTCCATCAACAAATTGGGGGGTTGATATCTCAATCACCATGGATGGTAGGGTGTGATAACTATCAAGAGGTCTCTTACTATGTAATATGTTCTACATAAGCATGTTTTACTTCAAGCACAATTCATACATGTCATATTATTATTATGCTATCCATGGTTTATGATATTGCATTTTGCATATGTTGCATACCTTTTGATTAATTGCATCCTACATGCTTAATACATTCAAACATACTAAACTCTATGCCTAAATGTTGTTACCATGTAGGAACCGGAGCCCCACTAGTATAGCTAGTATGATTTCTCTCAAATTAAGTTGGTGAGTCCTCAACTCTGAGATATCTAATTCTTGCCTTTGAAACTTGTGGCCTTAAGGAAACCAGCCACCTTTGGAATTTTCAAACTTACCTTCAAAATGTGCCCTTTTGGCCTCACCAGTCCTTCTCTTTCTAAGCTTTTCACCCTCCAATTGTTTGGAATAAGTCATGATATAGGATAAATTCATATCACTTATCAACATGGGGGCACGACACTCCTCATTAACCAAGTTGGACACCACCATCAAAAATTTTTTATCCTGGACCTCGGCTCGGCCACCAATTGTGAGCATACTTAGAGAGTTCGTTAAACATGAGGGCAGACATCCTCACACTTAGATTCATAAATTTCATCATCTTGGCCTCCCTAAGCTCAAGGGTAAAGAACTAGTTGAGAAATGCCACTTTAAACTCTTCTCAAAGGATGGCATTGTTGTTCCCCTTTTTCCTCTTTCTATTGAGTAAACCATATTTAAGCCACCCTCTTGAGTAGGTAGGCCGCCAACTCCACCTTCTCCTCCAATCTATCCCCCATAATAATCAACACCTTGTATACCTCATCATTAAATTATTGATGGTCCTCATCTACCTTAGAACCATGTAACTCCGGGAGGTTCATCCTAGTAAAGTCTCGCACCCTTGAAGCCTGTGTAGAAGCATGAGGAGCACAGGTCTCTTGGTTGGTTTGTTTAATCATGGCATGAACTAACATGGTAAGAGTATCATGGAATTCTTGATGAACTACTCTTCCATCTTAAGGAGAGGGAGGAGCCGGTTGCTCATTGGGTGTATGGGCTCTTCTTCCTCTTGGAATTGGTATGATCTAGAATAGCAAAGAACATTTGTTAGGGGAAACCCTTCCCTAACATTTCCTAAAGTGTCTCATAGCCTCCCACTCATAGTTGTGGCACGCTTCACAATAATGAATAAGACTCTAATCAACGTCGTGTGTTGGATTCTGAAGACAATTAAAACTTAGTGGTATAATACCAAGTTTGTCATGACCCAAACTAGGGCCTAGATGAGACACGGTGAATGGGGAAGATAAATGGACCCCAGACAAGGCTCTTAGCTTATCATACACACATCCTTAGTCGCAGAAGCAACTAAACAAAAATAAGAGAGTCAAAATAGTGAAAACGGACCAAGGGAAACGTTAGATATCAAGAAAACATAAAGAGACAAGCTCATAGCATACATACATCGTAATATTCCAACGACACCTCAATGGAGCGGGGGCCAAGACACATTCTCGGCTCACCCTTATAATGTCAAATATCAACATAAATAAGTTTTAGAAATAACTAGAGAAAGTAGATACTGTCCTCGAGTTTGAGGACTCACCAAGATTATGTTCAAGATGTCAAACTAGCCACGTAGATGGGGGATAGTCAAATAGAGCTCCAGTTCCTAAGTAGTAATATCATATAGGCATAGAATATGCGTTAGTATGTTCGAATATACTAAGTGTGTGGGCTGCAAATGCAACAAGGGATAAACAACATTAACAAAATGCATAATTATAAGCAATGGATTGCATAATAACAATATAGCATGTATGATCAATGGTTAAGATCTTACATAGAACATAATATATAGGTGTGGAAAGAGACCTCAACCAACATAGAATAAGACCAAGTGAACTACAACATGGAATCTTGATGATTACCTATCACTGGTAAAGAGGTGGTCTACATGCCAAGGTAAACCATACTTTAAACTTATGGGAACATGACCCAATTTCATGGGAAACTTCACCTCATAGGAACACGACCCAATTTTGTGAAGAGGCTTAAGAGAAAGTATACTAGATAGATTCACGAGTAAAGAAAGGGTAAAACCTAATCCAATGGTAGCACATAGTTTAAGGGAAGAGACCGCTCCCTCAATTCATCGGTGCTAATTCTAATTCCATGGAATATATGAAGTAGTCACAGCTTTAATAATTTGTATGAAACATAGAAAAGTGAAACGAATAGCTCTAAAATATCCTTGAACTCTAATGGTGAGCCTCAATTCAAAACATAATAATAGATCATTATCAATTATTACCCATGCATTAACATCAATATCAAGACTCACCAAGGTAAAATATTTAAGGAAAGGGCTTAACCTGGCTTTACAACATCATCAACACTTTCATGGATTAAATACAACTTTAGAAAGCGCAAAATCATCATAAATTCACTTGACACATAAATCAACCAATAGATCATTAAAATTTTGAGAATCTTTAAAAAAGATATTTTATAAAACACTTGGCGGATATGTAAGCTAGTACAAAATTATGCAATTGTAGAGTGAAAACATAAAAGAAGCCAATGTAAATCCACCCACCAACACTTGGTAACATTATCCAACAAGATACATCAAAACTCCTCATCAAATCTCATGATAGATCTTAAATTTATAACTCAAAACATGCATAGTTGAACAATATCTCATAAAACCCAATGTAGTTTATAGTCATAATCCATAATAAATAATACCCATAAGTAAATCAACTTCAAAGCATGCATTTCACATGAAAAGGAACGTCGAGCACCATGGGTGAAAGGACCCAATGGTTGAAACCTACATATCTCAAACTTGGAGATTTTTCCTTGATGAAGATTTGAACAAGCACTTGAAGGTTGAATGAATTTCTTGAGATGCAGAATGAGTTTGGAACCCTTGATTTTGGTGAAAAATTTATTTATGTGTTATAGAGGGTTTTCCAGAATGTCTTGATTAATATGGGTTGAACAATGACTAAGTATATGTGTTTTTACGCATAGGAAGGCTTAGGCCCTAGACCACAGGGCCTTGGACTGAAATAAAAGAAATAGTCAACAAAATGTATTGGTCTGCACCCTAGCCATGAAGCACTAGGGGCATGGATGGATTTTGTTTTTCGTAAATTTTGTTTTTGCAGAAAATATAGGTTGGCTTAATTTTGGAAAAGGTTGCAGATTTTGCTGATTCTCATGACTTACGGATGCCAGTACGAGTCATAGACCAAGCCACAAGTCATAGAGGTTATCTCATAGCAGTTGAAAATGTTGAAAAGAAAAATCTAAAAATGTGAAGTTCTACCATATAAGCTCACGGTACGAATTATAGTTCCTTATATGACTCGTAAGGGAAGCCTCATAGCAATTAACAATATTGATAAAAAATAGACCAAGAAATACAAGTGTGGACTATGGAAGGCACTATGAGTTGTAGACTAGACTATGACTCGTAAAGGTGAATCTTAGAATTTAATCCCAAAAATGCCAAGTGCTAACCACAAAAGCCCGATGATGACTTGTACGACACCCTATAGGTCGTAACTGCATGTCGTAACAGCTATCGACCCAATTTTCTAATTATTTCAAGAACCTTTTTGTAAGTACTATAAATAGATTTAGAAGAAGTTCTTCATCCATTAGTCATTGTACATAGATTTTGAGAGAGGTTTTGAGAGTAGAATTTTAGGGTTTCACTTTAAGACTCAAATTTAGGGATTTAAATTCACTTGTGGATTAATATCATCATTCAAGCTTGTAATTCTAATTGAAAAATGGGTTTCATTGTTCTTATTTCCTCTTGGGTAAGAAATCTTTCATATTTTCTTTATTCATTGTTGATTTGTTTGTCCAAGTAATAAGTGGCTAAATCCCACAATTTGGGGTTGTGAAAATTATAAGTAGCTATCTAAGGAAACCAAGATTATTAGCACTTCTTGAGTTAGAACATTGCATGTATTATCCATTTTACTTTATTTTACTTGTTGTTTAATGGTAGCTGAAATGATGACGAAAAGTGCCCAAAAATGTGCCTCAGAAGTGCCTGGAATTGTAATTTCTATATATCTCAATATCCATGTATGATATAGAAAATACAACTTCATATTCTTGATCGGGGGGCAAAAATTGAGTGGGGGATAGGTCTAACCATGATTATAGAGCAAACAAATTACAATTTCAATTTCCCAAATTTGATTTCCAGTGAGTTTTTCACGTCCAAGGTGCGACACTCCAAGGTCACGCCCCAGTGTAATTCTTGTGCAGTTTTGTTGTTCGGTCCATGGCTTTTGGGTGTTGGCCTAAGTCCTCTCATGCATGAAAGTACCTATACTTAGCCTTGTTTCACCTTCATATCTTACAAAATATTCCCGAATACTCTCTCAAATACATATACAAATATTTCACCCTAAATTTTAAGTCCCAAAATACATCTGGATCTTAAGGATTTCATTCAAGCTTCAAGTCTCCATTTCCAATCTTCATCAAGAATTCTCCAAAGTGAAGGTATGTATGTTTCAATAATTGGAGCCTTTATGTTATGGTTCCCAAGATTTCTTTTTACCTAAATTACATGATCCTAAGTTGATTTTACTTATGGGTCTTCTCTTATGAATTTGACTATGAACAATATAGTAATTTTTGTGAAAGTCTTACTATTTATAAATATTTTGAGCTATGAATCATAGATCTATCTTGAGATTTGATGTAGGGTTTTGATATATGTTGCATTAGGGTAATACAAAGTGCTGGTTGGTAGTTTTATATTAAGTTTTCTTGCATGATGTTTGATAAAACATCCAGGTAATGTATCTTGAGTTGTTGAATACCTAATGCAAGGCATATGATTTAAGTGACTTTATGATGATGAATGGTGATATGTATGTGTTGATTTCATGAGATGCATCTAGTGTGTTATGAGTTAGCCATAGCCAATTAAGGGTGATGCCTCAATCACCTATGATAGGGGTGGTAAGCCATCAACCGATTGAGGGGTTCGTACCTCAATTACCTAGGATGAGGGTGGTATGCCATAAACCAACTGAGAGGTTGGTACCTCAATCACCTAAGATGGGGGTGGTACACCATAAACCAATTGAGGTTTTTGTAATTCAATCACCTTGGATGGGGGTGGTAAGCCATCTACCAATTGAGGGGTTGGTACCTCAATCACTTCTAAGGGGTGATCTATCGTAGATTCCAAGTACTATGTTGCTTGGTCTATAGTGATTGTATTTTCCTATATATGTAATATGTTTATATATAAGCATGTTTATTTCAAGTATATTTTATGCATTCCATATTGTATATGAACATCTATTACTTAATTATGCATTTCGACTATGTAACTTATCTATTGTTGCATTGCATCCTACATACTTAGTACATTCGAATGTAATAATACAAACTCTATGACTTTATGATGTTACCATGTAGGAATAGGAGCCCCACTTGATCATCATCATCCTCCACGTGGCTAGTGTGATATCTCTCAAAGCAAGTTGGTGAGTTCTCAACTTCGAGGACATATTTCTCTTGATTTATGCTATGTCTAGAATGTCTTTTTTGTATTATATACTTTCACTATGAGGGGGATCCCGATTGCTTGTCTTGGTCCCTACTAAGTTCTATGTTTGAAGTGTTGCTAAACAAGTTATGCAATGAAGCTATGAGCCTTGATTACCTTCGACTCTGTGCTATTTTATGATATCAAAGATGTCCCTAATCCCTTATCCCCTCTTTACTCTCTCTTATTTCTATTTTATTGCTTCCACGACTAATGATTTGTAATGATATGTTAAGAGGTTTCATTGGCATTCTTTTGGGTTCCCCATGCGCTATGTAACTTCTAGGCCCTAGGCTTGGGTTATGACAGTAGCCAACATAGAACTCCGCCTAGTGTCATGATCCCAATCAAAGTAGTGATTAATAGGAAAAGAAAATGGGTAACAAAATTTGATTGATATGTATCGTCTAATCAACCAAACCCGGACCTTCAACATTCGGCCTTGACTTGTTGACAACTATAGCAACCGAAAACAAATTTGGCAATATCCCTCTTCATGCCTCCCACAAATACACATCCCTCAAGTCTCTATACATTTTGGTGGAACCGAGGTGGATAGAATAAGAAGAATTTTTGACCTCATCAAGGATTTTCTCCCAAAACCCATCTACACAAGGCACAAACAACCTACCTTGGTACCTAAGGGCACCATCCCCGCCTTGGGAGAAACCTCTACTTTGACCTCTTTCACCAAGGCCTTTAATTCAAGTAAGGAGGAGTCAAGATCTTGTTTTACTATCACCTCATCAATAAATGAAGACTAAGACCCATCAACAACACCACCACCATCATAACCAACCTCTCCCAACCTAATCCCAAATCTAGCCAATTGGTGCAGCTTCCTAGCCATTTCCTTATCACCGCTATCAACATGAGCTAACCTACCCAAATACACCCTATGAAAAACATCTGCCATAATATTTGCCCTACTTGGATGATAGTGCACACTCATATCATAGTCTTTAAGAAGTTTTAACTATCTCCTATGGCTCGAGTTGACATCCTTTTGAGTGAAGACATTTGGAGGATCTTACGATCGGTGAACATATCAACATGTACCTCATACAAGTAGTGATGCCAAATCCTTAATGCAAACACAATGCCATCTAACTCTAGATCAAGGCTAGGGTAGTTGCTTTCATGTACCTTGAGTTGTCTAGAAGCATAAGCTATGATCTTAACAATTTGCATCAATTCACAACCCAAAATAACCTGGGAAGAATCACAATACACCACAAATCCCTCAAGCCCATTGGTAGTGACAATATAGGAGAGGACATAACCTTGTCTTTTAATGTTTGGAAGCTACTCTCACATTTATCGGTCCACATGAACTTAACCTTCTATAGTAACTGTCTAGGCCAATTTTGTCATAGGGGAAGCAAAGAGGAGAACCCATTTATAAACCTTCTATAGTAACCCACTAGGCCAAAGAAGCCCCTAGTATTCGACAGGGTCAATGTTCTAGGCCAATTCCTAATCACATTGATTTTCTTCGAATCGACTTCTTTACCATCACCCCACACCATATGACCTAAGAATACTATTTTCTTTAACAAAAATTTGCACTTTTCCTACTTTGCATACAATTTCTCCTCCCTCAATCTTTGCAACACAACTCTCAGATGAACCATATGCTTCTCCCTACTATGTGAATAGATGAAAGTATCTTAAATGAAGACCATAATAAAGGAATCAAGGTAGGGTTTGAAGGCCCTATTATTTAGGTTTATAATGATGGATGGTGCATTAGTAAATCCAACAGACATCACCATAAACTCATACTGCCCATACCCAGACTAGAAGGCCATCTTGAGAATGTCGCACTCCCTTACCATCACTTGATGATACGTGGAGCGAAGATCATTCTTAGAGAAAATTCTAGCCCCTTTAAATTGGTCAAGGAAATCATCTATTCTTAGAAGATTATATCTATTTGTTATATTGACCTTATTGAGTTGTCGGTAGTCAATGCACATTCTAAGGGACTCATGCTTCTTCTTCACAAATAATACCAATTAACCTTAAGGTGATTGGCTAGGACTAATAAATCCCTTCTCCAATAAATCTTTTAATTGTTTCTTTAATTCCTTCAAATCTACTGGGGTAATATGGTAAGGGGGCACAGAGATAGGTTGAGTATCAAGGAGGAGGTCTGTGCCAAATCTATGTCCCTTTCAAGAGGAACACCGGGAAGGTCATTTGGGAAGACATCAAGAGATAAATTTACAATCGGAACCAACTCTATGGAAGGGACTTTGGATTCCACATATTTAACCCTCCCAAGATGATACAAGCACCCGTTAGATATCAACTTATGGGCTTTAATGTAAGAGATGAATCTACCCTTGATCACCATATCTTGTCGTTCCCACTGAATGATGAGTTCATTTTGAAATTGGCATTTGATTCTATGGTTCTACAATCAATACAATCATAGTAGGCATGCAACTAATCCATCCTGAGAATGACATCAAAATCAACCATGTTTAATTCAACAGGATCACAAGGCAATAATTTATGCAAAATGCAAATAGGAAAACTTTTATAAACTTTCCTAGCAATAACAAAGTCACCAATAGGAGTATACACTTCATATGACTCATGTAACAACTCCGGGTCAACATGAAACTTTTGGGCAACAAAGGAGTGACAAAAGAAAGAGAAGAAATCGAATCAATTAAAGCATATACATCAAAGTCAAAGATTTTCAACATATCGATAACAACATCGGGAACCTCACCAACCCTTACCTCCCATGTAGAGCATAAAAGTGATTGTCCATTGGGTCACCATATTAAGGACTACCTAAACCCAATGGAACCATATTTACACCCTGGCCTTTGCCACGATTTCTTAGATAATCCACTCTTTTGTGACTAAGCTTGCCATAATCAATCCATGCATTAGAACCCTTCAAACATGGGCCCTTATGACTCTTTCCATATTTAGGGCACACATCAATGGGACCCACATAACCAACAACTTGAGGCCTAGTTCACTCACTGGTAAACCCACTATTAGTAGCATATTAAGGCCCTTGGCTTGGGTCATGACAAAGTTGATGTCAGATCACTAGGTGGACAGATCCTCAAAGTTCAACATACCATGTTAATTAAAGTCCTATTCATGGTTGTGAAGCACGCTATGACTATGGATAGGAGGTTGTGAGGCATTTTAGGAAATGTTTCCTTTATTCATGCTATAAGTCTTGTGGTAGATTTGTGGTAAGTATTCCCCCCCCTTAACAATTGATTTTTGCTATTGTAGATCATACCAAACACTAGAGAAATATAGTCCCTAACTCCCGATGACCTACCTATCAATCGTGAGCTCTAGGATGCCCTTACTATGGTTGCCCATATGGTGCCCAACCATGTCCAACAAGGGGCCCAAGCCCCTCATGCTACTACCTTAGGAGCAAGGGTAAGAGACTTCATGATGATGAATCCTCTAGTTTTCCATGGGTCAAAGGTGGATGAAGATCCATAAGAGTTCATTGACGAAGTCTAAAAAATCTTAAATATCATGGGTGTTGGGCCGAATGGAAAGGTAGAGTTGGCGTTATACCAACTCAAAGGGGTAGCCCAAATTTTGTATGAGCAATGGAATGGTGACAAGGGGGTTGGTAATGTGGTGCTTCGGGAGGAGTTCAAATTGGCTTTCCTTAATAAATTCTTCTCTCTTGAGCTTAGGAAAGCAAAGTATGTAGAGTTTATCAACTTGAAAGAAGGTGCTTTGAATGTGAGGAAGTATGCATTTAATGTGATCTTAAGGCAGCAATGTATGTAGGGCATGGTCTAATGAAACACTTTATAAAGGATTTATCATATACATAAGCTCATTTCATCATCATAACATCAATCATATCATATCTCATGATTTAGACCTTTAATTACTCAAGAAACTACATCCAGACATTTTATCAAACACTTAGAGGGAAGGTAATGCTAGTATAAAACCATGAAATATAGAGGTGAAATGATGCAAGAAAATCTATTTTAAAACCATCAATTAAAATTCTTGAAGCAACCTCAAGCAATATACATCAATAACCCTCATCAAATCTTACAAATAGATCCAAGCTCAAAACATAGCATAATAGTCACAACTTTACATAACATCAACCTAGTTCATAATCATGTTCATACTAGTAAACTAAATTATAAATACAACTTTAAATCATGAAAATTGAGTAGAAAATATATTATATCACCATGGGTAGAAGGACCCAATGGCTAAAACCCACATACCTTCGCTTTGAGGAAACTCTTGATGGAGGTTTAAAATAGAGGCTGGAAGCTTGAAGGAAATCCTTAGATCCGAATGAGGGTTTTAGGACTTGAATGTAGGAGTGAAAATATGACTAAGTATTTTAATGAGTATTAACAATGTTTAGGGTGATATGAGGGTTAAATAAGGCTAAGTATAGGTAAAAACACGTTTAGAAACACTTAGGACTAAGACTTAATGTCTTGGACTGAAGTAAAAAAAAACGTGCAAAATTTTGTTCCGCAATGCAGAATGCTCATTGGAATTTCATTTTAGAATTTAATAATTGCTAATTTTTCACTCTTAAATCTGGGTTAGACCCTTGTCCCCCTAATTTTGAACCTTGAACAAGAATATGAAATCAGATTTTCAATATCAACCATTAATTTTGACATACATGGAATTTAAAATTCTGAGAATTTTGATGTACATTCTCAGGCACCTTTTAGGGTTATTTCACCTTAGTCCTATTTACCTTATTTAAATCTATTATTGTTATTATTTTGGTTTTGCAACCAAGGATGTGTGATTGATATGTTAAGAGACTCGGTTGGGGTCCCTTTGGGTTTCCATTTGTCGTATTGCATCTAGGCCCAAGGCTTGGGTCGTGACAAACTTGGTATTAGAGCACTAGGTTGTTAATGGTCTTCGGAATCCAACACACCATATCAATTAGAGTCTTATTCATGGTTAGAAGTGAGCTACAACTATGAATCAGAGCCTATGATGCATTTTAGGAAATGTTTCACTTCTTCATGGTCTATATCGTACTTTAGATATGAGTGTAAGACTTTTTCCCTAATTCATGCTCTTTGCTCTTCCAGATCATGCCAATTCAAAGAGGCAGACTAAGGAGAGCCTATACAACCGAGGAGCAACTGGCTTCTCACACTCCTCAAGCTCCTCATGGTGGATTTGTACCCCAAGATGAGTTTTGAGATGGCATTACAATGTTGGCTCATGCAATAACCAACAAAATTCACCAAGGGGTCCATGCCCCTCATGCTCATACTCTGATTTCTATGGTGAGGGATTTCTCTATAATGAAACCACCAGAGTTGCATGTATCCAAGATCGATGAGGTGTACAAATTGCTATATCATTGGGGTTAATTTGGAGGAAAAGGGATTTTATGGCGTTTTAACTCAACGGGATGGCACCAATTTGATTTACATAATGGAAGTTGGAGAGGAGTGATGATGATGCTATTCCTTTTGAAAAGTCGCATTCCTCGACTAATCCTTTCCTATCGAGCTAAGGGAGACTAAAGTGAAGGAGTTTATGAACCTTAAGCAAGGTTCCATGAGTGTAAGGGAGTATGCCCTCAAGTTTAACCAACTCAACAAGTAAGCCCCACAATTAGTTGATGACCCGAGATCAAGGATAAACAAAGTGGTGTCAGATGTCTCTGACTTGGTTAATAAAGAGTGTCATACCGCTATGCTAATAGCTGATATGGATTTTTCTCGCCTCATGACATATGCTGAACAACTAGAGAGGGGAAAGCTTAGAAAGTGAAGGAGTAGTGAGTCTAAGAGGGCCCACTTTGAAGGTGAATTCCAAATTTCCAAGGGTGGCCAGTTTCCTCAAGGCCAAGTTACAAGGCCAAAGGTCTTCCAATGCTTCTAATAGGAGCTTTGCTAATGAAAATCCAAAATTTATAACGTGGTGGTGGTGTGGTGCCTAACCGTATGTGCCAAAAGTGTGGCAGGAACCATAATGGCCCATGTTTAAAGAACTCTAATGCTTGCTATGGTTTTGATGAAGTGGATCATAAGGTGATTGACTGTCCCCATTCTCAAAACAAAGGTAGAGATGGTCGTTCGCAAGAGCATGATGCAAATGTGAGTCAAAAGGGAACAGAAGGCCAACAAAGGGGTGCTCCAAGGCAAAATAATTCCATGCTCTTCAAGGGAGCTAAGGGGTGGATGAGGTGCCTAATGTCATCACCGATATGTTAAAATGATTTTGATTTTGATGTGTATGCTTTGGTAGACTTGGGTGCCACTCTTTCTTTTATTACTCCTTTTATTGCCAAAAAGCTTCATTTAGTCCCAAATTGTTGTGTGAACCTTATGAAGTGTATACCCCCATTGGTGAGTCCATTGTTGCTACGAGAGTCTATAGAAATTGGCCCATATTCATTTTGCATAAAATCTTTCCTTGTGATTTGCTTGAGTTAGATATGGTGTATTTTGGTATCATTCTTAGGATGGATTGGTTGCATGCATTTTATGCTTCTATTGATTGTAGAATCTATAGGGTTGAACTTCAACTCACTAAAGAACCCTTCCTTGACTGGGAAAGTCATGATGTCGTGGTCAAGGGGAGATTTATTTCTTTCCTTAAAGTCCAAAAGTTGATTTCTTAGGGTTGTGTTTGAAACGACCCCAAAAACTTCCCAAAATAGTAATTTCTATGTATCTCAAAATTCGTGTGCAATAAAAAAATATAACTTCGTATTGTTGATCTGGGGGTCAAACATAGTGGGAAATGGGTCTAACCCTGATCTAATATAAAATAATTAGCAATTTCAAATTTTCAAAATGCGATTTCTATTGAGCTTTTCACGCCTCTAGCGCACGCACTGTGGGCACACCTCATTATAAATTTTGCCAAGTTTTTCTTTGTCCAATCCAAGGCTTTTTAGTCTTGGGCCTAAGTATTCCTAGGCATGAAAATGTCTATACTTAGCCTTATTTCACCCTTATATCATTTAAGATATTCCCAAATACACACTTAAACACATTAACAATATTTCATCTCCTAAATTCAAGTCAAGAACTCATCTAGATTCTAAGGTTATTATTCAAGCTTGAAATCTCCATCTCCAATCTTCATCAAGCTTTTATCCCAAAGTAAGGTATGTGGGTTTCTTTCATGGGTTTCTTTTGCCCATTATGCCCAAGCTCCCTTTCTCTCAAATTTTCATGATTTAAAGTTTATTTACTCATAGGTCTTACTTATTATGAAATTCACTGCACACTATGTTGGGCTTATGAAATCGTGATTGTTTTACTAAGTTTTGACCTATCTAAGATCTAGGGTGAGATTTGATGGTAGGTTTTGATATATTTTGCTTGAAGGTGTTATGAAGTATTGATTGATCGCTTTACATGATATTTCCTTACCTAATTTCATCCCTAAATTGCATGATTTTACACTAGTACTACACACCTGCTAAGTGTTTTACAAAATGTCTGGTTATGGTTAGCTTTAGGAATTGAAGACCTAATGCATGTATTTTGGGTTAAATGACTATATGATGATGAAATAAATGTATGTATATGGTTTTCTCCTATATAGTGTTGAAATGTGACCATGCTCAACTCGGGGGTTACTTTCTAGGTAAGCATTTCGAGGGGTTTGTACCTTGACAACTGTGTCAAGGGGTTTGTATGCGATGATCCACCATCAATGTAGGCGGGTTTGTTCTTTAATATTTATGTCGAGGGATTTATACCTCAGTCACCAAGGGTATGTATTATGTTCTATAGAAGCATGACTTATTGTTTAGCCTCTCACATGCATGCCATATTGTAGTTGTTACTAATTTCCTATGCTTATGCAGTTGGATTATGTTCTTATCTCTTGTTGTATAGCATCCAACATACTTACTATATTCAAATGTATTAATGCATACTCTATGCCAACATGATATCACCATATAGGAACCAGAGCATAGCTTCACCATCCTTCTCCACATGGCTAGTACGACATCTCCCAAGCTCTTTGGTAAGTCTTCCATTTCGGGGATGACACTTATGATCTCATGTTATGTTCTAAGATGATCTTTTTTTTATGTAAATGTTGACTATGAGGGTGAGATCAGTTGCTTGTCTTGGCCCCCGCTAAGTATCTAAATTTTATAGATGTTGTTAGATATGTTTGTAGTATGCCTTGAGCTTTATTTGTCCTTTGATTCTTAATATTTATGATATGAGAGTTCTTGCTTAGCCTCATTTGTCCATATCTACTATCTCTTGTTATATTTTATTTTTGTGATCAACGATGTGTGTATAATATGCTAAGAGACTTGTTTGGCGGTTCTTCGGGTTCCCAATTTGCTATGTCACCTCTAGGCCCTATGCTTCATTTGTGACAAAACTTGGTATCAGAGCACTAGGTTATTAGATCCCCAGAGTTCAACAAACTACGTCGATTAGAGTCTTATTCTTGGTTGTATTGTGCACCAAAACTATGAGTAGGAGGCGGTGAGACATTTTAAGAAATATTTACCTTCTTCAAGTTCGAAGTTATGCTATAGAGTTTAAGTAAGGTTATTCCCCCCTCCCCCTTATTGATTGTTCTTTGCTATGCTAGATTATGCCTAACATAAGGGTAAGGAGAGCCCGCGCACCAGAGGAGCAATCGATACATGGAGATCTTCAGGATGCTCTCACTTTGCTTACTCAAGTTGTGGCTAATCAAGCTAACCAAGGGGCCGAAGCCCCTGATGCTCCTACACCGGCTTCTCGGGTGAGAGACTTTATGAGAATGAATCCTCAGGAATTCCATGGGTTAAAGGTGGATTAGGACCCTAAAGAGTTTATTGAGGAGGTTGACAAGGTTTTAGCTATTACGCGTGTTAGATCGAAGGAGAAGGCGGAGTTGGTGGCTTACCAAAACAAGGGGGTAGCACAAATATTGTTTAATTAATAGAAGAAGGAGAAGGGAGTCAACAATGTGGTTCTTTGGGAGGAGTTCAAGGTAGCCTTTCTTAGTCAGTTCTTCCCTCTTGAGCTTAGGGAAGATAAATTGGAGAAGTTCATGAATAAGGATCTTTGAGTATGAGGGAGTATGCCATCAAGTTTACTCAACGCTCTAAATATGCTCCCCACTTGGTTGCTGAATTAATGTCTAGAATGAACAAATTTATGATGGGTGTCTGTGACTTGGTTAGTGAGGAATATCGGTCCGCCATGTTGATTACTGACATGGCCTTGTCTTATTTAATGACCTATGGTAAACAAATAGATGAGGATAAGTTGAGGAAGAGGAGTTGTCATAAGGCCAAGAGGGCCCGTTTTGAGGGAAAGTTTCGTAGTTGGAAGGGTGGCCGGTTCTATCAAGGCCAAGGGTCTTCTCATGCTTCTAATAGGGGGTTTGCCAATGACTTCCCAATGACCCAAGGTGTTGGGATAGTGGTTCCTAATGATGTGTGTCCAAGGTGTAGTAAGGGTTATAAGGGCCATTGCTTGAGAGACACTAATACATGTTATGGTAATGGGTGAAGTGGGTCACAAAAAGCTTGATTGCCCACATAATTGCAAGAAGGGTAAAGATGTTCGTCCTTAAGGCCAGGGTGCCAATGCAGTTCCTTTGGGTAGAGGTGACCAACAAGATGATGCCCAAAGGCATAATAGGTTTTAGGCTTTAAATAGGAGGCAAGGAGTTGATAAGGTGCCCGATGTTATCATCGATATGTTACAGTCTTTGATTTTGATGTCTATGCATTTTTGATCTGGGTGCTCCTCTTTCTTTTGTTACTCCTTTTATTAAAAAAAAGTTCCATGTTGAGCCTGATTTTTTGTGTGAGTCATATGATGTGTCTGCTCCTCTTAGCGCATCTATTATTTCTAGAAAGGTCTATAAAAATTATAACATTTGCATCTTACATAAAATATTGCCTTGTGATCTTGTTGAGTTAGATATGGTTGACCTTGATATTATTCTTGTGATGGATTGGTTGCATGTATAAGTATGCTTCTATTGATTGTAGGACATGTAGGGTCAAATTCCAATTCCTAAATGAACCCATCCTTGAGTGGGATAGTCATGATGTAGTTATTAAGGGTAGGTTCATCTCTTGCATTAATGTTCATAAGTTGATCTCTAAGGGGTGTCTTTATCAACTTGTAAGGGTTAGTGATGTGGAGTCTAAAGTCCTTCCCATAGAGTCAGTTACAGTTGTAAATGACTTCCTTGATTTCTTTTCAAATGACCTACCGGGTGTTTCTCCCAAAAGGGAATTAAATTTTGGTATAGACTTACTCCCTGATACTCAAACCATTTCTCTTCCCCCTAACTGTATAGCCCAGACGAAGTTAAAGGAGTTGAATTAGTAATTGAGGGACTTGTTGGAAAAAGGTTTCATTAGACCTAACCAATCACCTTGGGGTGCACTAGTGTTGTTTGGGAAGAAGAAGGATGGGTCTCTTAGGATATGCATTTACTACCTACATAGGTATCCTCTTCCAAGGATTAATGACTTGTTTGACTAATGACAAACGGTTCATGACTTCTCTAAGATTGATCTTCAGTCTGGGTACCATCAAGTGAAGGTGAAGGAGTGTGATACTCCTAAGACAGCCTTATGGACAAGGTATAGGCTTTATGAATTTGTCGTGATGTCTTTAAGGTTGACCAATGCAACCTACCATCTTTGTGAATCTAATAAATAGGGTATTTAAACCCTACCTTGATTCATTGTTGTGGTATTCATTGATGATTTTTTAATCTATTCTCGTGGTGAGGAGGATCATAGGGCTCATTTGAGGGTTGTGTTGCAAAGATTGAGGGAAGAGAAATTATATGTTAAGTATGATAAATGTGAATTTTTTTAAAGGAGGTTGCCTTTCTAGGTTATATGGTGTCAGGGGATGGTATTAAGCTGGACTCTAGGAAGATGAACATGGTTAGAAATTGGCCTAGACCATTGACCCCGTCAAATATTAGGAGCTTCTTAGGCTTAGTGGTTTACTATCGGAGGTTTGTGAATGGGTTCTGTTCAACTACCTCTCCCATGATAAAGTTTTCTCAAAAGAAAGCCAAATTTGTGTGATCTGATGATTGTACAAGGAGTTTCTAATCACTGAAAGATAAGCTAGTGTCTACTCCTATATTGTCACTGCCAAAAGGCTAGAGGGATTTGTGGTGTATTGTGATGCTTCCCCAGATTGTTTGGATTGTGTGTTGATGCAAAATGGTAAGGTCATACCCTTTGCTTCTAGACAACTTAAAGTGCATGAAAAGAATTATCATACCCACGATCTTGAGTTATCTATCATAGTGTTTGGATTAAAGATTTGACCTCACTATTTGTATGGCCACATTTGATATGTTCACCGATCAGAAGTGCCTCCAATATATCTTCACCTAAAAAGACCTCGACTTGAGACAAAGGAGATGGTTAGAACTTCTTAAGTAATATTACATGGGTGTGCATTATAATCCCAGTAAGGCTAATGTGATGGCGGATTGTTTAAGTTGGGTGTCATGGGTAGCCTAGCTTGTGTTTATGATGGTGGCATAAGGGTGGCTAGGAAGGTATATCGGTTGGCTAGATTAGAAGTTAGGTTGGAAAAGGGTGATGATGGTGTTGTTGTTATTGTTGATGGTTCTAAATCGTCATTGGTTGAGGAGGTGAAAGCTAAGTAAGACTTTGATTCCTCATTGTTAAAATTGAAGGCATTGGTAAAAGATGGAAAGGTGTAAGTTTTCTCCGAATGGGGAGATGGTGCCCATAGGTACCAAGGTAGGGTGTGTGTGCCTTGTTTTGATAGCTTGAAGGAAAAGATTCTTGATGTGGCTCATGGATCTTCTTACTCTATTCACCCGAGGTCTACTATGATGTATAAAGATTTGAGAGAGGTGTATTTGTGAGGAGGTATGAAGAGGGACCGAGCCAAATGTGTATCCCATTACCATAGTTGCAAACAAGTTAAAGTAGAACATCAAAGGCCAGGTGGCCTAATCCAAGACATAGAAATTCCTACTTGGAAGTGGGAAGAGATTAATATGGATTTTGTGGTTAAGTAGCCCAGGACTAGGAAGGGTTTTAATTCCATTTGGTTTGTGGTTGATAGGATGACAAAATCTGCTTACTTTCTATTGGTTAATACTATATATGGTGTTAAAGATTATACTAGGTTGTACATTCATGACTTAGTTAGGTTGCATGAAATTCCTTCAACCATCATATTGGATTGTGGTGCACAATTCACTTCCCACTTTTGGAAGTCCTTCCTAAGTGGCCTTGGAACTAAGGTAAAGCTTAGTACGACCTTTCACCCTCAAACAAATGGCCAAGCCGAAAGAACTGTCTAAACACTTGAATACATGCTTAGGGCTTATGTATTGGAGATTAAGGGTAGTTGGGATGATCATTTTCCATTGATTGAGTTTGCATATAACAATAGCTATAATTATAGAATCGGAATGGCTCCTTTCGAGGCTCTCTATGGTAGATGTTGCATATCCCAGGTTAGGTGGTTTCAAGCTAGAGAGCTAATAGATTTTTTGGGTCTAGACATGGTTGTGGATTTACTAGAGAAGATAAGGATGATTAGGGAAAGGATGAGAATAGCCTAAAGTGGACAAAAATCTTATACCGATGTGAGAAGGAGGGAGCTTGATTTTAAGGTCGGTAATTGGGTCTATTTAAAGGTGTCACCCATGATAGGGGTGATCCATTTTTGTAGAAAGATCAAGTTAAGCCTTAGATATGTGGGTCCCTATAATGTAGTGAGGAGGATTGGTAAGGTGGCTTCTGAGTTTTATTTGCCTAGTGAAATGGAATTTGTTCATCCGGCCTTTCACGTGTCTATGTTGAGGAAGTGTATAGGAGTTCCTAATGCCATTGTGCCTCTTGATGTTGTGGGGGTAGTTGAAGACAACTTGTCATTTGAAGAGGTTCCAGTAGATATCTTGGATAGTCAAGTGATGATGTTGAAGAGCAAGGATGTTTCTTCCGTTAAGGTCCTTTGGAGGAATTAACAAGTCAAAAGTGTTACTTTCATGGCCGAAGAGGATATGCAAAAGCAATAGCTTTATCTTTTACATCCTGCTGAATCCTACGATACTAATTCTTAATATTTTATGCTATTTCATGTTTCATGTTCCAGCCCCTAAATGATTTGCATGCATTCATGTTTACATTGATAAAGTTCATGGTGATTTTGCACTTGTGATGAGATTTCGAAAAAGATATTCCAAATATGTTGTTGCATTCTTATTGGTGCTAATTTCTTCATGGTTACTCTTCTCATATACATTTCTTTGACATTCGGGGAAGAATACTACCAAGAGGGAGATATTGAAATGACCCCCCCCCCCAAACAAAAGAAAATAAAGCAAAAAAATATGCATTGAAAGTGCCCGAAATCATAATTTTCATGTATCTTAAAATCTGTGTGTGTTATTAAAATCTAACTTTATATTCTTGATAAAGGTATCGAATTGAGTGGGAGATTGGTCTAACCATGATTTAAGACTAAACGATTAGTAACTTCAAATTTCAAAAATGTGATTTACAGAGATCTTTTTGCAGCCCTAGCATAGTGCACCAAGGGCAAGCCTTGGTACAAATTTTGCCCAATTTTCCTTGTTAGTCCAAGGCTTTGATGTTTTGGGCTTAAGTTTTCACATGTATGAAAATGCCTATACTTAGCCTTATTTCACCCTTATATCATTCAATACATTCCCAAATACACTCCCAAACACTTAGGCAACATTTCATCTACTAAATTCATGTCCCAAAACTCATCTTTATTCTAATGTTATCATTCAAGCTTCAAGTCTCCATCTCCAATCTTCATCTAGCTTTTCTCCAAAGCTATGGTATGTGTGTTTCTTTCATGGGTTCCTTTCACCCATGATTTCCAAGCTCTATTTTACTCAAATTTGCATGATTTAAAGTTGATTTACTCAGGGGTCTTACTTATTATGAAATTTACTACACACTACGTTGGGGCTTATGAAATTGTTATTATTTTATGATGTTTTCGGCTATGAATCTAAGATCTATCATGAGATTTGATGGAGGGTTTTGATGTATATTGCTTGAGAGAATTTCCAATTATTGATTTAAGGTTTTACATGGGATTTCCTTGCATGATTTCATCCCTAAATTGCATGGTTTTACACTAGCATTAGACACTCGCCAAGTGTTTGACAAAATGTCTAGTTACAGTTAATTATCTTGAGAAATTAAAGGCCCAATGCATGTCTTATGAGTTATATGACTATATCATGATAAAATAAATGTGCGTATATATCTTTCTCCTATATATTGTTGGAATGTAACCATTCCCTACTCGGGGATTGCACATCGAGTAACCATGTCAAGGGATTTGTACCTTGATAACCATATCAAGGGTTTGTAACTCGGTCTCCAGGGGTTGTAGGGTACGACGATCAACTAACCAATTGATGGGACTAGTACCTCAATCAACAAAGTTTATAGGGTGCGATTATTCACCAATATGATAACGGTCTCTTCTTACAAATGTATTATGTTCTACACAAGCATGGTTTTTTATATAGCATCTCACATGCATACCTTATTATTATTGTTACTCATTGGCTACGCTTAGGCATTTCGATTATGAACTTAACTCTTGTTGTATTGAATCCTACATACTTAGTACATTCAAATGTACTAACACATATTTTATGATTACATGATGTCACCATGTTGGGATCGGATCATGACTTGATCATCCTCCTCTATGTAGCTAGTACGATATCTCCTAAGCTCTTTGGTGAGACCTCTATTTTGCAGACGACGCTTATTGTCTCATGTTATATTCTAAAACTATGTTTCTTTTATGTAAATGATGACTATGAGGGTGAGCTATTCTGCTTTGAGCTTTGACTCTCTCTTAGCTCTTGATGTTTATGATAAGAGAATCATCCCTTAGCCCCATTTGTCCCTATCTACTATCTCTTATATTTTGATGCTTCCTCGACCAGGAACATGTGTATTGTATTCTAAGAGGCTTGTTTGGGATTCCTTCGAGTTTCCTATTTGCCGTGTCACATCTAGGCCCTAGGCTTGGGTCGTGACTGTCTCTATCATCTTGTGAGGTTTATGGATGTTAAGTCCAAAGTCCTTCATATTTAGTAGGTTTCGGTGGTTAATGAGTTTCTTCATGTCTTTTTTGATAAGCTTCTTGGTATTCTTCCCCAAAGGGAAATAGACTTTGGTATAGCCCTACTTCCTAATATGCAACCCATTTCTATACCCCCTTAATGTATTACCTCAATGAAGTTAAAGGAGCAATTGAGGCATTTATTGGAAAAGGGTTTCATAAGGCCTAATAAGTTAACTTGGGTCGCACTGCTGTTGGTTTTGAAGAAATATTATGGCTCTTTTACAATGTGCATTGATTATCGACAACTCAGTAGAGCCACCATAAAGAATAAATACCCTCTACCAAGGATTGATGAACTTTTTTTTATCAAATTCAAGGGGCTAGTCACTTTTCTAAGATTGATCTTCGATCCAGGTGTAACTAAGTGAAATTGAGGGACTGTGAATTTCTAAGATGACTTTCTAGAATAGGTATGGGCACTTTTAGGTCGTGGTTATGTCCTTTGGGTCGACTAATGCACCTGCATATTTACGGATCTCACGAATAGCTTCTTTAGAGCCTACTGTGACTTTTTGTGGTGGTCTTTATTGATGATATCTTGATTTATTCCCATAGTGAAGAGGAGCATGTGAATCACTTGAGAGTGGTATTGCAAATCCTGAGAGAGGAGAGGTTGTATACTAAAGATGAAAAATTGTGAATTTTGGTTGAAATACATTGCTTTTCTATGGCATGTGGTATCGGGTGATGGCATTAACCTAGATCCGATGAAAATGGAGGTGATTTGGAATTGGCCTACACCTTTGACTCCATCGGACATTAGAAGTTTCTTGGGTTTGCCGGGTTATTACCGGAGGTTTGTAAATGGCTTTTCTTGTATTGCTTCTCCTATTAGAACGACCCAAGCATAGGACCTAGATGTGACCAGTGAATGGGAGACCCAAAAGAACCCCAAACAAGCCTCATCGCATATCATTACACATCCTTTATCGCAGAAGCAAGTACAATGACAATAAAAGATAAGCATAAACAATGGAAAGTCAGACTAATGGTGATCTTTTGTATTATAAATATCAAGAAACAAGAGATTCAAAGCTCATAGCATAGGTACATATCATTTCCAACAACACCTCTACTACATGGACAAGAGCGGGGGCAAAGATAAGCAACTGGGCTCATCCTTGTTATAATACCAATTGTAAATCCAATCATACAAGCCAATGTCTAAACATAAGCTTGATAAGGCATAGATATTGTCCTCGGACTTGAGGACTCACCATCAGCTAACTTGAACAATCTGTCTAGCCATGAAGAGAATCAAGGGGATCTTGGATTCATAAATTGTGATATTATGTAGGCATAGAGAATGCATTAGTACATTTGAATGTACTAAGTATGTAGAATGCAATACAATAAAAATTAGGCATCATAAGCAAAATGCATAAGCATAAGAAATGAATAACATACTAACAATATGACATATATGAATGATGATTGAAGTGCAATCCAAGGCCTACCTCCCCCTTTGGATAGGTGCATGATGTACGAACCCCTTCATGAGGTTGATGGAGTACAAACCCCCCATGAAGGTTGACAAAGTACAAACCGCCTATTAAGGTTGATGGGTACCAACCCTCAACAAGTTTACCTAGGCTGACCACCCCCTGAGTTAGGCGACCAAGGTACCAACACCATGATAGGTTACCCAGTCCTACAACCCCCCAAGATAGGCTTGGTCATCCCCAACATTATATAGAAATAATATTGTATATACATATATACATTCCTCCCATCAACATATAGTCATCGTAGCCATACATTCTTGTCATCAACATATAATGATCATATTCACATATTCCTTTCATCATCATATAGTCATCATATGAATACACTACTTTTGTAATCATTTATCATCATTTTGTCACCACTTCATCATCCTTTCATCATCATATTGTCAATCAACTAATAAGACATACATTGGATATTCAAATCCTGAAGAATCCATAACCGGACATTTTATCAAACACTTAGAGGATGTGTAACGCTAGTGTAAAACCATGTTATTCAAGAGTGAAATCACGCTAGAAAAATCAGTGTAAAGCCATAAATAGATACTTGGTAATGCCCTCAAACAATATACATCAACATCATTATCAATTCTCACAATAGACCTTAGATTCATAGCACCAAATATAGTAAAATAGTCACATTTCATAACCCCGACATAGTGTGCAGTGATTTTCATAATAAGATAGACCCAAAAAACATGTTTGAATGATGCTTGAAGTAAAATCACATTTACATAGAATATAATACGAGTGTAAGGAGTGATCATTTTAGTGCAAGCCAAGGCCTACCCACCCCTTGGATAGGCGCATAAGGTACAAAATCCTCAATGAGGTTGATGGAGTACAAACCCCCCGCTGAGGTTGATGGACTACAAACCCCCCATCAAGGTTGAAAGAGTACAAATCCCCCATAATGTTTAATGGGTACCAATAGCCAACAATTTTACCTAGGCCTACCACCCCCCAAAGAAGGTGACCAAGGTACTAATCCCTCAATAGGTTACCCAAGCCTAGCACCCCCCAAGCTAGGCGACCAAGGTACCAACCCCTCGATAGGTTACCCGGGCCTACAACCCCCAAGCTAGGCTTTGTCATCCTTAACACTATATAGAGATATTATCATACATACATATATACATTCCTCCCATTAGCATATAGTAATCTTAGCCATAAATTTCTCTCATCATCATATAATCATTATATTAACACATTCCTTTCATATTTATATATTGATCATATATATACATTCCTTTCATAATCATTTCATCATCATTTGATTATCCTTTCATCATCATATAGTCAATCAATTCATAAGATATATATTGTACCTTCAAATCATCAAGAATCCATAACTTGATATTTTATCAAACACTTAGATGGTGTGTAATGTTAATATAAAACTATGCAATTCAAGAGTGAAATCATTCTAGAAAATTCAGTGCAAAGCCGTCTATATATTCTTGGTAACACCATCAAGCAATATACATCAAGACCCTTTATCAATTCTCAATATAGACTTTAAATTCATAGCTCCAAATATAGTAAAACAGTGACAATTTGATAACTCCAACATAGTGTGCAAGGATTTTCATAATAAGATAGACCCAATTTAAAATCAACTTAAAATCATGCAAATTAGAGTTTATGTAAGCTTTGGTATCATAGGTGAAAGAACCCATAAAAGAAATCCGCATATCTTAGCTTTGGAGATGAACATGATAAAGATTGGAGATGGAGACTTGAAGCTTGAGAGGAAATCCTTGGATCCGAAGAGGGTTTTTACACTTGAATTTTGAGAGAAACATAAGTTTAACGGTTTATCTCACGACCCAAGCCTAGGTCCTAGACATGACAGGATGAGTGGGGAGCCCGAAGAAACCCCAATCAAGCCTCTCAACTTATCATTACATATCATTGATCGCGGAGCATGTAATATACATACAACAAGCATAATAGGCAAAGGGGCTAAGGGTTAGCTCGCCAAAACATCAACATCAAGACAAGGAGTCATAGCTTATATCATAATTACATACTTATCCAGCAATAACACTAAATACATAGATAGAGTAGGGACAAAGACAAAGTAACCTGGCTTACCCTCATAGTCAATATAGAACATAAGAAAGTGTCTCAATACATAGATAATATCAATAATAGGCTATGGTCCCCGAAATGGAGGACTCACCAACAAGCTTGGAATAGCACCGACTAGCCATGTGGATGGGGAGGATGATCAACTTAAGCACCAATTCCTACCTAGTGATATCATATAGGCAAGAGTATGTGTTAATACGTTTGAATGCAACAGGAGATAAGTTTCATAATTAACATAGCAACATAACATATATGATCAATGAATAAGGAAAACATGCTTAAGTAAACCATTCTCATATGAGATATCATATTTGTAAAAGAGACCGAAAAAAATTTCTAAAGTATGAACCCTTTCGTAGGTTAGTGAGGTTGCCACCCCATCTCTTAGGTGGATGAGTACTAACCCTCATCTAGGATGGTGATAATGCTGCCCCATTACCATAGTTGAGAATTATGAATCCTTCCTTAGTTTGATGGATACAAACCCCCATCTAGGATATTGATGATGACACCTCATCACCAGGTTGAGAAGTACAAACCCATCACCAGGCTATCCGGGTGCTCAAACCCCCTGATTAGGCATGGACGATTCTACACTTTATATAGGATTCATCATATACTCTAGTGAAACACTTCATATAGGAATAATCATATATGTAAGCTTATTTCATCATCATAACATCACTTATATCAAATCCCATAGTTTGGACATTCATTTTCTCAAGAAATCATAACCGAACATTTTATTAAACACCTTGGGGTTGTGTAGTTGGAGTAAAATACCATGCAATTTGACGATGACATAATGCAAGAATATCAGTAGGAAAACAATCAGTCAACACCTTGAACCATTCCCAAGATATTCACATCAAAACCTCTCATTAACTCCAACACTAGAACTACAATTTAAGGCTCAAATCACGTTAAAACAACTATACTTTTATGAACTAAAATCATTGGGCAATAAATATTTTAATATATATGACCCATATGTAAAATCAACTTAAATCATGGAATATTAGTAAAAAAGAGGCTTAGGTACCATGGGCGAAAGGACCCAATGGTTCAACACCACATACCACAGCTTTGGGGAAGTTCTTGATGAAGTTTGATAATGAAGCCTTGAAGCTTGAAGAGAATCCTTAGTTCTGGATGAGGATTTTGAGTCTTGATTTTTGGAGTGAAAATATGGCTGTGTTATGGGGGAGTATTCGGAAATGTTTATGTGAATACAAGGGTGAGATTTGGCTAAGTATAGATAAAAAGACATTTGGAAAAACTTGGGCCCAACACATAGAATAATTGGACCGCACAGGACAAACACTGCCAGGGAGAATACAGCTCTTCACATTGCGAAGAGCATGTAAAGGCAAAATTGTACATGAGCGCACCGTTGATGCGTCACGGAGGCAACGTGGAAACCTCACTGGAAGTTGCACTTTCAAAAATTGAAATTGCTATTATTTCGCTCTTAAATCAGGGTTAGACCTTATTTACCTAATTTTGACCCCTGATCACAAATATGAAGTTAGACTTTCAAAATAACAAATAGATTTTGAGATATATAGAAATTAAAATTTTGGGCATTTTGAGTCACATTTTAGAGCACTTTTTGGGTTCGTTCCAATATCTCCCCCTCAGGAAAATTTAACTCCATATGTAAAAGAAATGTACAGGACAAGAGTGATCATGCACAAATCAGCCCCACCAAGAATGCAGCATAACATATAAAAACCCCATTTTCGAATTCTCAATATAAGTGTAATATCATCATAAGTTTGCCCACTTAATCATAAATGCATATGAATGATATAGACGCTGAAATGTAAGACTTGAAATTACATATGAGACTTAGGATTAGTACCTTAAGCTTGAGAGTAGTGGAAAAGATGACGATACCACTTTTGCATGTATGCTTCGGCCTCCCATGTAGCACTTTTAACTTGTTGGTTCCTCCAAAGGACCTTAAAGAATGCCACCTCTTTGTTACTCAATCTCTTCAGTTGCCTATCTATGATCTGAATAGAAAACTCCTCATAAGTCAAGTTATCCTCAACAACACCTATAATATTAATAGGCACAATAGTTTTAGGATCATCAACACACTCCTATACATAAAGCATAGAATATCGGATGAAGCAAATTCATTTCGCTAGGTAACTTCAACTCATAAGATACTTTGCCAATCCTGTCCATCATCTAAAAAGGAAGAATATGCCCTGGTCCCAAAAAAATCACACCTTACATTGGTAAACCTTCAAATAGACCTAATCACCAACATTAAATTCAAGGTCTCTTCTTCTCACATCGACATAGCATTTTTGACGACTTTGGCCTATGCTCAACCTCTCTCTAATCATCTTAATTTTGTCAAGAGCCTCTATGACCAAATTGTGTCCCAATAAAGCTACCTCTCTAACCTCAAACCAACTCACCGGTGATCGACAATGTCTCCCATAAAGAGCCACAAATAGAGCCATGCAAATGTTAGAGTGATAGCTATTGTTGTATGCTAATTCAATCAAAAGAAGATTGTCATCCTAACAAACCGTCAACTCCAAAACAAATGCCTTAAGCATATGTTCAAGGGTTTGAATTTTCCTTTTGGCTTGGGCATCTATTTGAGAGTGGAAGACCATACTAAGGTGAACTCTTGTAACAAGACCCCTTTGGAAAGACCTTTAAAAGTGTTAAGTGAATTGTCAACCACAATCCCATATGATGGACAAAGGAACCCATGCAACCTCAGCAACTCATGGCTATACAACCTTGCATACTCTTCAGCACCATATGTGGTCTTAACCGGTAGAAAGTGAGCCGACTTTATCATACTATCAATCTCCACCCATATGGAATCAAAATTATTTCTAGTTTTGGGCAACCCACTTACAAAATCCATATTAATTACCTCTCACTTCCAAGTGTGAATCTCTATGTCTTTTGTTTGGTAACCAGACTTTTAATGTTTGACTTTGACTTGTTGACAACTATGGCAACCAGAAACAAACTTTGCAATGTCCCTCTTCATGTCTCCCAACAAATACAAATCCCTCAAGTCTCTATACATTTTCGTTGAACGAGAGTGGATAGTGTAAGAAGAATTATGGGCCTAATCACAAATTCTCTCCCTCAAACTATCTACACATGGCATACATAACCTACCTTGGTATCTAAGGATCCCATCTCCCCTTTTGGAGAAAACCTATATTTTGCCCTCTTTCACCAAGGCCTTCAATACAAGAAAGGAGGAGTCCAGATCTTATTTTGCTATCGCCTCGTCAACAAAAGAAGAGTTGGAACTATCAACAACAACAACACCATTACCTACATACCCCTAATCTTGCCAATCTATGCACCTCTCTATCCATCTCCCTATCACCACCATCCACACGAGCTAGGCTACCCATAGACACCTCAATCAAAGCATCTGCCATAACATTTGCCTTACCATGATTATAATGCACACTCATGTCAAAGTCCTTAAGGATTTCTAGCCACATTCTTTGTCTCAACTTGAGATCTTTGAGTGAAGACATATTGGAGGCTCTTATGATCGGTGAAGACATCAACATGCACTCCATAAAAATAATGACGGAAATCTTTAATGCAAACACCATGGTGGCTAATTCAAGATCATGGGTAGAGTAGTTCTTTTCATGAACTTTGAGTTGCCTAGAAACATATGCTATGACCTTACCATCTTGCATTAGCACACAACTGAAACCAACTCTACATGTATGTCAATACACAACAAAAGCCTCAAGCCCATCCATTAGTGCCAATATAGGAGCAGACCCAAGTTTATTTTTCAATATTTGAAAGCTTTGCTCAAATTTGTTGGTGCACACAAACTTAATCTTCTTTTGAGTCAATAAAATCATTGGATAAGTAATGGAGGAGAACCCATTCACAAACCTTCTATAGTAATCTGAAAGGCCTAAGAAACTTCTAATATTTGACTAGGTCAATGGTCTAGGCCAATTTCTAATCACATCAGTTTTCTTAGGATCCACCTCAATACCATCTCCCGACACCACATGACCCAAGAATGCAACCTCCTTCAACCAAAACTCACTCTTGTCATATCTAGCATACAATTTTTCCTCGATTAACCTTTGCAACATAACCCTGAGATGACCCATATGCTCCTCCCTACTTGTGAATCGATCAAAATATCATCAATGAAGACCATGACAAAGGAATCAAGGTAGGGTTTGTAGACCATATTCATTAGGTCCATGAAGATAGACGGTTCATTAGTCCACCCAAAGGACATCACCACAAATTCATAATGCCTATATCTAGTTCTGAAGGTCATCTTGGGAATATGACACTCCCTTACCCTTACTTGATGGTAAATGGATGGAAGATCAATCTTAGATAAGAAGCTAGCCCCTTGCTATTGGTTAAACATGTCATCAATTCTCAATAGAGGATATCAATTCGTTATAGTGACCCTATTGAGTTATTGGTAGTTAATGCATATTCTAAGTGACCCATCTTTCTTCTTTACTAACAATACCGGTGTAGTTCAATGGGATTGTCTAGGCCTAATAAACATATTTTTCAGCAAATCTTTTAATTGCTCTTTTAACTCCTTCAACTTCGCCGGGGCCATACGGTAAGGGAAATGGAGATAGGTTCAGTTTTGGGAAGGAGATCTATGCCAAAGTCTATTTCACTTTCAGGAGGGACATCAGGAAGGTCATTTGGGAAGACATAAGGAAACTCGTTTACTATGAGAACCGACTCAATGGAAGGGACTTTGGACTTCAAATCCTTAACCCTCACAAGCTGATACCGACACGCCCCTAGAAATCAACTTATGGGATTTAGTGCATGAACTGAATCTAACCTTGACCAACACATTTTGACTTTCCCACTCAAGGACAGATTCACTAGGAAATTTAAACTTGACCATACAGGTCCTACAATCAACAGAAGCATAGTAGGCATGCAACCAATTTATCCCAAGAATGACATGAAAGTGTACCATGTCTAATTTAACAAGATCACAAGGTAACAACTTATGCAAAATCCTAATAGAACAGTTTCCATACACTTTTCTTACAATAATTGAGACACTGATAGGAGTAGACACTTCATATGACTTATGCAAAAACTCGGAACAACATAAAACATTTTAGCAACTATAGGGGTAACATAGGAAAGAGTGGCACCTAAATCAATCAAAGCATACACATCAAAGTCAAAGATTTTCAATATATCGATAACAACATCGAGGACCACACCAACCCCTTGCCTTCCATGTAGAACATAGAATCGATTATGCCTTCGGGCACCACCTTGAGGATCACCTCTACCTAATGGATCCGTATTTGCAGCTCGACCCTTGCCATGATTTCTTGGACAATCAACCCTTTTGTGACCAAGCTTTGGACAATCAAACCTTGCATTAGAACCCTTTAAGTATGAGTCCCTATGACTCTTCCCATATATAGAATAAGAGTTGCACCACCAAAACCTTGAGGCTTTAGGAAGTCACTGGCAAACCCCCTATTTGTAGCATGACGAGGCCTTTTGCCTTGATGGAATTGGCCACCACTATGGAACTTGCCCCTATGACGAGATATCCTAGAATCATGGCCCTCATCTTTCTCGTATTTTCTTCCTCCATTTGCTCAGCATAAGTTATCAACTGAGACAACTCCATGTCACTAATCATCAAGGTATACTGACCTTTCTCACTCACTAAGTCGGAGACCCCCATTACAAAGTTATTCATCCTCGATCTAGGATTGGCCACCATGTGAGGAGCATGTTTTGAAAGTTGATTAAATTTTAGGTCATACTCCCTCATACTCATAGCACCTTGTTTAATGTTCATAAACTCTACCAATTTTGCCTCACCAAGTTCAAGAGGGAAAAACCAATTAAGGAAGGCTAATTTGAACTCCTCCCAAACCACCACATTCAGAATCCCCTTCTCACACTTCCATTGTTCATACAAAATTTGGGCTACCCCTTTGTCTTGGTACGCTGCCAGCTCTGCCTTTTCATCTGGTCCAACACCCATGATATTTAAGATTTTGTGGACCTCATCAATGAACTCTTAAGGATCTTCTTCAGCCTTTGACCCATGGAAAATTAAAGGATTCATCCTCAGGAAGTCTCTTATCCTAGCTCCCGGGGTAGTAGCATGAGGGGCTTCGGCCCCTTGTTAGACTTGGTTGGCCACCACTTAGGCAAGCAGAGTAAGAGCATCCAAAAGCTCACCATTGGTAAATTGTTCCTCGGGAGCTTGGGCCTGCCTTCCTCTAGTTTTTGGCATGCTCTAGCACAGCAAAGAACAATCAGTAGGGGAAAACTCACCATAACTCTATAACATGACTTATAACATAAAGAAGGGAAATAATTTCTAAAACACCTCATAGCCTCCTATTCATAGTTATAGCACGCTTCACAACTATGAATAGGACTCTAATCAATGCGGTATGTTGGACTCTAAGGATCAACCAACCTAGTCCTCTAATACAATATTTGTCATGACCCAAGAATAGGGCCTAGATGTGACATGGCGAATAGGGAACTCAAAGGAACCCCAATCAAGCCTTTCAACTTATCATTAAGCATCATTGATCGCAGAAGCATGTAAAAGACATAAAACAAGCATAAGGGGAAAAAGAGCTAAGAGTTAGCTGGCCAGAACATGAACATCAAGACAAGGAGTCATACCTCATATCATAATTACACAACTTGTCCAACAACACCTCTAAATATATTGGTAGAGTGGGAGCCAAGACAAAGTTATTAGGATCACCCTCATAGTCAATATAGAACATAACAAAGTGTCTCAATACTAAGATAATATCAATCATAAGTTAAGGTCCCCAAAATGGAGGACTCACCAATAAGCTTGGAATAGCACTGATTAGCTACTTGGAGGGGGAGGATGATCAACTTAAGCACAGGTTCCTACATGGTGATATCATGTAGGCAAGAGTATCTGTTAGTACATTTGGATATACTAAGTATGTGGGATGTAATTCAATAGGAGATACGTTTCCTAATCAACATGCATAATAATAGACAATAGGCTTGATATAGAAACATCACATATATGATCAATGCATAAGGAAAACATTCTTAAGTAACCCCTTCTCATATAGGATATCATATATGTAGAAGAGAGCAAACTAAATTTCCAAAGTATGAACACCTTGGTAGGTTAGTGATGTTGCCACCCAATCACATAGGTGGATAAGTACTAACCCTCATCTAGGCTGGTGATAATGCCGCCCCGCACAATGGTGGAGAAGTACAAACCCTTCTCTAGGTGGACAGGTACAAACCCCTATCTAGGTTAGTGATGATGCCACCCTATCACCAGGTGGAAAAGTACAAACCCTTCACTAGGTCATTTGGGTGCTCAAACCCCCCTAAATTGGGCATGATCGATTCTACACTTTATATAGGATTCATCATATTCTCCAGTTAAACACTTCATATAGGAATAATTATATACATAGCTTATTTCATCATTATAACATCATTCATATCATATCCCATACTTTGGACGCTTTTTTCTTCAAGAAATCATAATCGAACATTTTATCAAACACCTTAGTGGTTTGTAGTGGGGGTAAAAAACAATGAAATTTGAGTATGAAATCATGCAAGAAAATCTATAGTAAAACCATCAATCAAGACCTTTCAACACCGCCAACATATTCACATTAGAACCCATCATCAAATCCAACATTAGATCTATGATATAGAGTTCAGAACATGCTAAAGCAACCATACTTATATTAATTAAAATCATTGTGTAGTAAATCTCTCAATATACAAGACGGACATGCAATATTAGTAAGAATGAGGCTTAGATAGCATGAGTGAAAGGACCCAATGGTTCAACATCACATACTTTAGCTTTGGGGAAGTTCTTGATGAAGTTTGAAAATGGAGGCTTAAAGCTTGAAGAGAATCCTTAGTTCTGGATGAGGGTTTTGAGTCTTGAATTTTTGAGTGAAAATATGGCTATGTTTTTGGGGCAGTATTGGGAAATGTTTATGGTAATATAAGGGTGAGATTTGGCTAAGTATAGATAAAAACACGTTAGGAAAAAATTGGGCCCAACAGTTAGAATAATTGGGCCACAGAGGAAAAACACTGCAAGGGCAAAAACACCTCTTCGTGTCATAGAGAGGACCAGGAGGAAAAATTGCACATGAGTGGGCCGTTGGTGCATCACGGAAGCAACGCAAAAATTTCACTAGAATTTGCACTTTCGAAAATTAAAATTGCTTTTATTTGGCTCTTAATCGAGTTTAGACCCTTTTCACCTAATTTTGACACCCTAATCACAAATATAATGTTTGGTTTTTTAAATAACAAACAGATTTTGAGATATATCAAAATTAAAATTTTAGGCATTCCGAGGCACATTTTGGCACACTTTTTGGGGTTGTTTCAGTTTAGGTGAGTATTGGGATTGTTTTGAATTATATGATGCTGCAAAATGGCAAAGTATAGATATTTTCTCGCATGGGAAGGGCTAGGCCCAAGACTTAAAAGTCTTCTTTTTGGACCAAACTAAAAAACTGGACAGCAAATTACACTGGGGAGCATCACGCCCCAAACACAGATCAACACTATTTTTTGTCAAACATGAAATTTTGAAATTTTATAAGGTTTCTCTAAATTAGGGTTAGACCCTTCTGTCCCTATATTTTATCCCCTAAAAAAGAATATGAGGTCGAATTTTTGATATCATGCATGAATTTTGAGATATATAGGAATTATGATTTTGGGCGCTTTTGAGACACATTTTCGGGAACTTTTAGGGTCATTTGACCTATGACTAAGTTGACACAGAAGAAGAAAAAATTTGTGTAGACCGATGAATGTAAGAACAGTTTCAAAACTTTGAATGATAAGCTTGTCTCCCATCCTATCATGTCTCTATCGAAAGGTTTGGAAGCATTCGTTGAATATTGTGATGTCTCAAAAATTTGTTTGGGGTGTGTTTTGATGAAAAGTGGTAAGGTGATAGAATATACCTTTAGACAACATAAGGTATATGAGAAGAATTATCCAACTCATGATCTTGAATTGGCGGCTATAGTATATGCTATGAAAATTTGGCATCACTACTTGTATAGGGTTCATGTTGAAGTGCTTAAAGACTATAAGAGTCTCCAATATGTGGAGGTGATATATGAAGATAGATATTGTGAAGTTTATATTCGGATGTCATAATTACCAACAAGTTAAGGCAGAACATCAAAGTCCAGGTAGCCTAGCCCAAGACCTAGAGATTCCTACTTGGAAGTGGTACGAGAACAACATGGATTTTGTGGTTGGATTGCCTAAGACTAGGATGCATTTTGACTCTATTTGGGTCATTATGGATAGAATGTCAAAGTTCGCTCACTTACTACTAGTCAAAACTACTTATGGTGCCAAATATTTTTCCAAGTTGTGCATTCAGGAGTTCGTTAGATTGCATGGGGTGCCCTTGTCTATCATTTCATATCATCGTTCTCAATTCACTTCTAACTTTTGGAGATCCTTCTAAAGATGTCTTGGTACTAATGTCACGCTTAGCATGGCTTTTCACCCTCAAATGGATGGTCAAGCTAAGAGGACTATCCAAACTATTGAAGATATGCTTAAGGCTTATGTTTCAGAGGTTAAGGGTTGTTGGGACAAATATATTCCTCTCATTGAATTTGCTTACAACAATAGCTTTCACTAAAGCACTAGTATGGCTACTTTTGAATCTCTTTGTGGTAGGCATTGTAGATCCCTGATCGGGTGGTTTGATGTGCGAGAAATGACTTTGCTAGGCCTTGAATTGGTAATAGAGCCCTTAGAGATTGTGAGTTTTATTAGGGGTGAGATTGAAAATAGCCCAAAGTAGACAAAAGTCATACTCTGATGTGAGGAGAAGAGAGCTTGACTTTAAGGTTGGTGATTGGGTTTACTTTAAAGTCTCAACTATGAAGGGTGTGGTTCAATTTTAAAAGAAAGGGAAATCAAGGCCAAGGTTTATAGGTCCTTATAAAGTGTTAAGAAGAGTGGGTACGTTTGCTTATGAGTTGGAGATGCCTATGGAGATGAATATGGTTCCTTCGGCCTGTCGTGCCTCCATGTCGAGAAAGTGTATGGGTGACCCAAATGCTCTAGTGTTCTAGGATGTTCTAGGTTTTGAAGAAAATAATTTGACCTATAAAAAGGCTTCGGTGGAGATTTTTAATAGACAATTGAAGAGGCTGAGAAACAAAGATGTAGCTTCCATCAAGGTCCTTTGGAGGGAACAACAAGTTGAAAATGCTATATGGGAAGCCGAGGCGGATATGAGAAAGTGATACCCATACCTCTAACACACTATTCAAGACTAATGTACGAATTTTTAAGTCCCCTATATGATTTCAAGTATGAAGTGTCATCCCTTATGTCATGTTGTATGCATTCATGTTTATGTTGATTTTTGACATTCATGTTGTGAATTTCAAAAATAATGTTTAAATGAATTTTTTGCATTCATCTTAGGCTAAAATATTCATGATTACTTCTCTTATACATGCGTGTTTGACATCCGGGATGAATGTTCCAAAAGGGGAGATATTGAAACGCTCCAAAATTGTGGTTCAAAAATGCCCATCTTATAGTTTCTATATATCTCAGAATGTGTGCGTGATATCAAAAATTCAACTTCATATTCTTGATCAGGGGGCAAAATTGAGTAGGAAATGGGAATAATCCAAATTTTAGATGACCTATAGTGAAAAATAATTTTCAATAATTTTCCTTATCTAATGTGCATCTGCGACTAGGCCGCAATGGGATTAGGCGTGGAGTAATACAATCATTCACTTTGCGTTGGGTCCACGTTGTGGACTACATATGGACTAGTGTTGATTTTTCCTTAAATTTTTGTTGCGGAACAAGGTCTTTGGGGTTATAGCCCCATGCTCACTGATGCGTGAAAATACCTACACATAGCAATTTTTCAACTCTATATCACTCAAGACCCTCTCAAAAACCTCTCCAAGACTTAACAAAGTGTTTGATTCAAATTTCAAGGGTTATGAAGCCTAACTTTGGAACTGAAGTATTCTCTTCAAGCTCCATGCTTTCTTCAAGCTGAACGCAAGAAAACCCAAGTTTGAGGTATATGGGTTTCATCCATTGGGGCCTTTCATCCATGGAGCCCAATATTCAGTTTTTTATGAAAATTGCCTATTTTCAAGTTGTATAATCTCTGGGTATGTCTTATTATGGATTTTAATTACAAATAATTTTGGGGTTTTATGAAATTTTGATTGATTATGCATGTTTATCTTTTCCAAGCTTATACTATGAATTGGTTTTTTTAATTGGGACTAAGCATGTTTTGAGCTATGAAACAAGGATCAATTATGAAGTTTGATGATGGATTTCAAGGTATCTTACATGAGGGATTTACTATATGTTGGTGGGATGATTTATATTGAGTTTTCGCATATTAATTTGTTCTTGAATTGCATGATGTTTAACTAGCATTACGTACACACACCAAATGTTTGATAAAATGTCTTGAAAAGGATTCTCAAGTTATTGATGAGCTATTACATGGGTTACAAGTCAAGTGACGTTATGATGATTAAGGACTTACATGTATGTATTGAATTCGTGAAAAGTATCTATGGTGATGCAAGTTAACACACACCTTGTTGGGGGGGGGGGGGTAACATGCCTAATCACTTTGTTGAGGGGATGACATGCCTCAGTCATCTTGTTGGGTGTGATACGCCCAATCACCATGTTGGTAATGGATACCTCGACAACTTTGTTAGAGGGTAACTTACCGAATCACCATGTTAAGAGGTGGATACCTTGGCCACCATATTAGGGGTGACATGCCCAATCACCATGTTGAGAAATGGATACTTTGATCACCCTTTTGGAGGGTGACATGCCTAATCATCTTGTTGAGGGGTGGATACCTTAATCACCTCCCAAGGGGGTGACATGCCTTGGACTCCAAGTAGTAGTTTCTTGGTGTATGATGATTATGGTCTCTTCCCACACACAGATGATGTTCCACACAAGTTAAATGATTTACTAGCATGTTTTACTTCAAGCATTGACCCTGCCTGCCATATTCATATTATACTTATCTATTGCTTATGATTATGCATTTTAACTATATTGGCTTATTATTTTTGCATTGCATCCTACATACTTAGTAAATCTAAACGTACTAACACATACCCTATGCCTAGATAATACTACCATGATGGGACTGGAGCATCTCTTGATCATTCTCCATGTGGAGGACACTACCCTTGTACTTTTTCTCTATTGAGATTTCTTCATGTTGAACACTTGTTATTAGAAGAGTGATCCCGGAGAATGTCTTGGCCCCTGCTCCAATCTATGCTAGAGGTATTGCTAGAATTTTTGATGTACTTATGTTATTAGGTTGACTCTTGAACGTTTTATGATTATGAAAGACTTTCCTTAGTCATTTTCCTTATTTATATCTCTTGGTATTGTTATTTTGCTTCCGCGATTAATGATGTGTGATTTTACATTCTAAGAGGATTGCTTAGGGTCCCTTTGGTTTCCCATTTGCCACGTCATGTCTTGATCCTAGACTTTGGTCGTGACAAATCTATGAAAATGTTCCCCATGTAATAAAGACTTCAATAGTGAAAACCATTTCGAGTATAGAGTTAAAATGAGAAAGAAATCATCAAATTATCAAACGAAATAAGAGTCTAAAAAATTGCCACATTCCTATATTAAAACATCAAATTCTAAGTAAAAATACAATTTAATCAATGAAAATTGAACTAATCTGTTAGGAAATAGTTACCAAGAGATTTGCCTTGAAAAATCTTAAAAAACCTCTCCAAAATGAAGCTTGTAATATTAGAAATGGTACAAAAGGTCGATCACTTTTAAAAGTGACACACTATTCTGGCATGATTTACTCTCCATGAATGCAGAGGTCTGGGATGTCTAATGCTCTTCAAATGTAGTGACCCAATTCATGAATGTGGAGGTCACATGGTTGATGTCACGTTCCAAAATCCCCCTAGATATGACTAGCACCCACCAATATCATATGTCTGGAGAACTAACATCCTTACATGCATCCAAATTATCAAAGCACAAAAATACAATATGTGCAACTCCAAAACTCATCAATATTCATAATAATAGAGTAACTAGAAGACAAAAATTGTATAGAGAGTTATAAAAGGAAAAGGTCAATTAACAAAAATATCTCTAGCCCAAATCCCAAAATAAGATCACGGAGAACCTAATAGAATGATATGAATTTAACTTTTAGGAATACAAACCTCAAAAGAAGAAAAAGATAAACTATAATAGATAGAGGTGTAGTGAAAGCCTCCACGAACAATGCGAAGGATCACCTTAGCAACAGAGTCTACAGAAATGAACTTGTCAGCCACAAGTCTAGCCCTCTGCAACAGTATCTACATTGACATGCAAGGAGTGAGCTATATATAAATTTAACCTAGTAAGATCATCGATTTGCTACTTTAATACCCTTGGAAGAAGAGTTATAAAATACATTTGCACCATGGATATACGTAAATAATACACACAAGAATATACTTCATAATAAGTTCAAAGAGATTTTCAAAAAGGTCACTACATGTCTCAGTTCAATCCACACTCAAAACTTTGCATAAAGAATAGTGAAGGAGATTAACCCATCATGCTTGACAAGTCCATGACAACATATATAATACTCTTAAAGAAAGGAATGAAAATCTGCCCAGGTTTTATTTTTTCGTTGAAGCATCACAATGTAAATGAAAAATATAAGATTTTCTAGCAAGTTCTTCTCTTTTTTATTTCATTGTTTTCAAAGAAGTTTATCCTCTTTTTTTTTCTTTCGCTGTAGTGCAGCAGAGGAAAATAATAGGAGTGGCTGCTTGTTTTTAATTTAAAAATTCGTAGTGGTTAAAATTACCAATTAATTCTTCATGAAAAAATAAAGGTTATTACAATCTCCCCAACTTAAAATGATGTTCATCTTTGAACTAGTATAAAATCATACTTAAAGTGTCAAATAAGTGAGGATGTCTCTCTCGCATGTGCAGCTCAGACCCCAACTAGCCTCTTTGGTTGGATGACTATGCCATAACACATTCACTGAAGTTATTTTCTTCGACCTCAATTATCATCTCACTTGCCTATTAAGAATTGACATCAGACCTTCCTCATATGCTAAATTCTCATCAAGGTCCACATCTTCTGGATTAATTTTATGGCTATCATCACTAATATAGCATCAAAGCATGGATATGTAAAGAAAGTTGGTATTCCACCTTTTCAATCTGATATAAAATCTCATGAGGATCAATATATCTAGGACTCAGCTATCTTTCTGACAAAATGTCATAACTCCCTTCATAGGAGAAACTTTCAAAAAAACCTTTTCAACATTCTTGAAGTATACATGACAAAATTTCTTATCTACATAAAACTTCTAAAAAGACTTCTAAAACTTAGCAGTGAATTGTGCAACTTGATCTAATATTATTGAAATAGGCACTCCAAGAATCCGAACTATCTCTCGAAGGTAAATGTCTACTAATTGTTTCGCATTATAAGAAACCCAAACTAGTATAAAATGGGCAGATTTTGTGAGTCTATCCATAATCACCCAAACATAGTTGTGCTTCTTGAAACTTTTTGGCAACCTAATAACAAAGTCCATTGTAATTCTTTCCCACTACCACTCTGGGATAATCGAGTTTTGCATTACTCCACCAGGTTTTTAATGTTCATATATAACTTGTTGGCAATTTAAGCAACTAGTCACATGTTTCAAAATATTAGCCTTTGCACCTTTCAAGAAGTACAAACCACACTAGTCTTGATATATCTTCGAAGCACCTGGATGGATGGAGTGTCGTGAGCTAGAGGCCTCTTCAAGTACTGTCCACTTTAGCTCACCCACTCTGGGCATACGTAATCCACTATATCGATGCAATGGTATATATAATCTACCATGTCGATGCAAAACACCCTCACCATCAATTGAGAATGACTTCACGCCTCTACTTTGAGCTCAATCACGTAATCTACCAAGTTGGGGATTGTCATATTGGCAAGCCGTAGCTTCTCCAACTAAAGATAATTGCACCATATACCTGCCAAAAAACTTTCCAGGCAACATATGATAATTTCCAACTCCCTGATTGGCTAAAGACTGAATATCTCTAGCCATAGGCCAAGCTATCCATAAACTTTCTACCTAAAATATCATCCACCACATCCTCCTTTCTAGGATGAATACAAGATAGTAAGATCATAACATTTACATAGCTCCAACCATCATCGTTGCTTCAGATTCAGATCCCTTTACTTGAAGTTGTAATGCAAACTCATGTGATCAGTATAGACTTTATATGAATCACTATAAAGGTAGCTACACCAAATCTTGAGTGCAAATATGATTGCGGCCAATTCTAAATCATGCTTTGGATAATTATTCTTCTGAATCTTTAGCTGTCAAAAAACATAAGCCATTACTTTGCCATTTTGCATTAAGACACATCCTAATCAAACTTTAGACATATCACAATAAATGGCAAAACTACCCTCTACTATAGCTAAGGTCAAAACAGGAGTTGTAGTCAATGCAGTCTTTAATTTTTGGAAACTCTCTTCATACCCATCTGACGACTAAAAAATCACACCTTTTAAAGTTAAAAGTGTCAATGGAGTGGCTATCTAAATCACACCTTCCACAAATTGTCTATAATATCTAGCTAGGCTAATGAAACTGCATATCTCGATAGGAGTATTAGGTAGAGGCCAATTCTAAACAACTTCTATCTTTCTTAGATCAACTCAAATCCCATCTCAGCTACCACATGTCCTAAAAATGAAATTATTCCAAACCAAAATTTGCCTTTTGGGAACTTAGCATAAAGCATTTTTTCCCTAAGTGTCTGCAATATAACTCTCAAATAATGTTAATGCTTAGCCTTATCTCAGGAGTAGACCAAAAATCATAAATGAATACAATCACAAACTTGTCTAAGTATGGCTTGAATACCCTATACATGAGGTCCATAAATTATGCAAGTGCATTAGTTAATTTATAAGACATCATGAAAAATTCAAAGTGTCCATACTTGGTTCAAAAGGCTATCGTTGAGATATTTTGGCCTTTATTCTCAGCTCAGGATAACCTGATCTTAAATCAACATTGGAAAAGTGAGTAGCTCAATGCAGCTAATCGAACATATCATCAATATGAGGCAATAAGTATTTATTCTTGATTGTTGCCATATTCAACTACTTGTAGTCGATACACATTCTAATTGTGCCATCTTTCTTTTTCACAAATAACACTAGGGCACCCTAAGGTGATATGCTAGGCCTGGTGAGCTCCTTATCAAGTAGATCTTGGAGTTGTACCTTTAATTCTCTCAACCCAGTTGGAGCCATACAATACGAAGGTCTAGAAATAGGTTGAGTGTCTGGCACTAAATCAATGTTGAACTCCATTTCTCTCATTAGAGCCAACCCAGGTGAGTTTTTTGGAAGCACATCAACAAATTCTCGCAGAACTAGAACGCTATCGATAGTAACATCCTTCCCTTAAGTATCATTAATAGTAGCAATAAAATCAATGCACCCGTGATTAATAATTTTGCATACCTTTACATAAGATATTATCTTTCCAAGTATCAAAGGAGTCATACCTTTTCGTACTAAAGATAGTTCTCTAGGGAAATTAAAATGTACCAGTTTAGCATAACAATCAACCAAAGCATAACATGATACTAATAAATCCATGCCAATAATTATATCAAATTCAGATACCAACAATTCTAATAGAGCAATTATTGTGTCCTTACCATGGGCAGATATAAGACAATCTCTATAAATTCTTTCAATTGATAAGGCCTTTCGTACTAGAGACATAACCATATATGGCACATTACGAGTCTCAACTCATCATCTAAAGATATAGAAAAAGAAAAATATACACACAAATACGTAGAACCAGGATAAATAAGAGCATATGCCTCATGAGAATTTACAGTAATAATATATGTGTATACAACATTGGATCCCTCAACATCTTGTCCGGCCATAGCAAATAATCTCGATGGTCCACCTACTCTCTGAGCAACCCGTGCACCTTGTCAATCCTCTTTGTGAGAACCTAGTGGAGTAGCCCTAGTTATCTGAATCTGAGCCCAAGCATCTTCCATATGCCTCTACACCTATGTAGTAGCTTGACTAGTACTAAAATATCCCTAAGGATGAAATTTAGCAATATGACTTCTTTAACCACAAGAAAAACAAGGACCACTAATACAAACAGTGACCACTATGATTCCTATCGTTGTTAGAACACTTTGGATGTTGTTCGAACTAGAAGGAAAAATATGACCTCGTCTAGTTGGATAACCAGTTTTAGAAGATTATGCCCCTGACTCTAACAAAGTAGGCCTAGACTACTCATGATGAAATCTACTCTTGCCTCTAGATGGTATACCACTAAATCCACCTATATTGCGTGCCTACTTCCATTCTCTCTCTATTTTCTTCATCTCCTAATAGGACTCACAAAAAATAGTAGTGTCAACAATATTTGAATATGTACCATTTCACATATCTCGTATCACAGGAGCTCAGTAATGGTGCTCTAGTCCATCCACAGATGTTTACTCTCTCCCTTAGATCTGCAATAAAAAAATGGGACATACCTAGATAATTCAGTGAACTTCGCCTCATACTCTGTAACTGTCATATTGTCCTGATGTAGATCATGGAATTGACATCTCATATCATCATATTTGCTCAATGGACTAAACTTATCCTTAAACATTGCTAGAAACTCTGACTAGGTGACAAGTCGTGACCCTATTTCTCTAGCTCTTTGAATAGAAGTCCATTGTGCCACTGTAGATTCTAAAAACATAAAATTTGTAAATTGCACACCATAAGTCTCGTTTAACCATAATGTAGTTAGTATCTTTCCATAATGATCAATGAACTTCTGAAACTTAATAGAAGTTGGTGTCGCATCAAACTCGTGTGGCTTAAAGTCCATGAAAATCTTAAGATATTCGGGTTGCACTAAAGTTGCAACTGGATGTACAACTTGTTGAGGGGCCAAATGCAGTGTCTAAGTCACATCAACATTCAACTGAACCTATTATTTCATTTGTGTAGTAGTTTGAAGAGTTGGGATTCTACCATGATTAGGCATCAATGTCTCAAAATATTCAGCAATCTCATTACAACATATGTAGGTAAAGCAACAATAGGTGTAGAAGCTAGCACTGTTTATGCAGCATCCTAAATATTCTATTTCTACAGTTGCTCTAGGGCAGCGGCTCGAGTCTGTCCCGCATTCATAAATCCTGATTGAGGAGCAGTAGATGCCTTAGTTTGAGCCCTAGTAGGAGGACACATACCCTGATTACCACTTGAGGTAATACCATGCCCCCACCACGTCTAATAACTTTATTAGATCGAATAGCAGAGGAAGAGTCACGCCTCTTAGACATTTGCATAAAATATTTAAATGTTAAACTTGATTCAATTTGATGCATGAATAAGAAATGAAAAAGAGAATACATTCTAAATATTTAGGAGCCTCAAGATTATAAATATGGCTCCTATGTACCCATGAACAAGACTCTATCAAATACTGTTCCACAACCCGGGACTTAAATCCTAGGCTCTGATACCAACTTTGTCACATTCCAAAATACCCTATAGATGTGACTAACATCCACCAATACCATCTATCTAGAGAACCAACATCTAGGCATACATCCAAATTATCAAAGCAAAGAGATAGAATATGTGAAACTGCAAAACTCATCAATACTTATAACAGAGAGTAACTAGCAAACAAAAGTCACATATCAATTAATGAAAGGAAAAGGCCAATTAACGAAAATATCTATAGGTCAAATCCCACAATAAGATCATGGAGCATCTAGTAGAGTAATATGAGTTTAATTATCGAGCATGCAAACTAAAAAATGAAAAAAAAACATAAACTATAGTAGATAAACCTGAAGTAGTAGACTTCATGAACAATGTGAAGGCTTACCTCTGCAACATAGTCCATAGAAATGAACTCGTCAACCACAAGTCTCGCCTCTACAATAGTATCTGCATTAATATATAAGTAAGGAGTGAGCTATATATAAATATAACCCAATATGATCCTCGATTCGCTACTCTAATACCCTTGGAATAAGAGTTATATAATATTAAATACAAGATTATCTATCAAAAATCTTGGTGGCAATGCATACTCATAGATAACCTCACAAACACTCCCCAAAGTCACAAATGACTAATAAACGTAGGACTGAGCTTGTTCCTCTTATGTCAAACCACTAGCAATGTTGTCTTAGACTATGGTACATCTTTGCCATACCAGGATGGATGGAATATCTAGCACAATGAGCATTCTCTAATATCAATCTCACCAAAACTTCTATCTTAGGTGTATAAACTCAACCATTTATCTTCAAAGCTTCAAAAGAATCAATAATATCCATCATTAATCATAGTCTAACCTCCCCACACATAGTCTAACCTCCCCAAATTGATGAACACAAATTTGATCAAGAAATGAAGTTGTGGTCTCAACCAACACCAAAATACTCTAAGGAAGGAAAAATATGCATCCAAATCATTCATCTAGAAAGTGATTGAACCTCCACAACTAAGGGGCTCTCTCAGCCCTCAAAATTGCAAACCTCTATATACTAGTACCCTTATAGGTTAAAGGATCAGCCACAACATTTACATTCCTTGGGTGATATAAAATAAAGATATCATAGCCCTTAAGAAACTCTAGCAATCTATGCTATCTCATGTTCGAATTAGGTTGGGGAAAGAAGTATTTAGGACTCGGTGTTGGTACTAAAGATAATGTTCCCATAACTTCAACACAAAACACAACCTCAGCCAATACCAAATCATCAGTAGGGTAGTTTCTCTCATTCACCTTCAACTGTGTAGAGACATATGTTATCACCTTCCCCTTTGAATTCATACACCAACTAAACCCAACCTAGAAGAATCATAATATGACACCATGGCACTCCCATCTTGAGCAAAGCAAGAATAGTATAATTAACCAATCAATAACTAATACCATATCTTGAATAGTTTGATCTAGAAATAATAAGTCAGTAATAGTATCTCCCCTCATAAAAGTTATAACAGAGCTTCGACATCCTCAATTCACCACTAATGATTCAACTATTATGGTGGAACTTGGAAGGCACCTCACACAAAATAGAAATAATTCAGAGAAAAATAAGCTAACATATAAGAATAAATGGAGCCTAGATCAAATTTAACAAAAGTAGAATAGTGGCACATAATGTGCTGTCAAAATACAACACATTTGATGCCTAAAACAATGGATTTTGTGAGTTCTTAAGGTGACATTTTATGATTTTTATGTGTTTTTGTGTTGTTCTTGCAGAAAAGTTAGGCTGGCATGCGTTTTAAGAAAAGTTGTAGATTTTGCTAAAATCATAGGATATACGAGCTCACCTATGAGTTGTAGCCCAAGCTACAATTTGTAGGGTGTGTCATAGCAAGTAAGAGAGACCAAATTCAAAAATCAGCTAAGTGGATGTCATCCTTATGAGTCATAAGTGTCACCACAACTCATATAGGTGGACTTATAGTAGGAATTAGAGAGCCAAAATTTTAGACCAAAAACTAAAGGCCAAGACTATGAGAGGAATATATACGAGTCGTAGCTCAAGCAATGACTCATACCTGTGGATTGTACCAGTTCAATCCAAGATGCTAAGAACCTAATATAAACACCGACTATGACTCGTAGGTCACCTTAAGAGTCGTACCTACAAAGCATACTGGTTGCCAGCTATCTTTTCTGTGTTATTTTTAGAGTTTATTTGTGAATGGTATAAAGATATTAAGTTAGGTTTTTGTGAGAAGATTCTAGATTTAGAAGATAGGATTTGCCTTTGATATTCTCTTAAGAATATTTTAGGGTCTTAGATTAGTTTATTATTCTCTTTTGGAAACAACATTTTGGAGATTGAAAATCTTGCTTTATACTCATTGTTGATCAATCAAGCATGTGGGTTTGCAACTTGTGGTGCCTACACTTTTCAGTGCTTTCGGTAGAACTTTTAGATTAGTTCATTATTCTGTATTTCTTTTTCCTTATTTTGCCTTAGCCATGAGTAGCTAAGTAGCCATAACATTGTGTTGTGGGAAGCATAGGTAGTTGACTTAAAACAACCTAGGTTTATCGCATTTCTACAATTGGGGTTTGCAGGTATTGTGTATTTCTATTCATTGTGACTGTTGTTTAGTGGTGCCCAACACCAATCCCTACCTACTATCAGCTCGACCAAGGTAGAGAAAAATAGGAAAAGGGAAGTAAATGACTTAATTCAATTGATGTGTTCTTGTCTAATCAATAAAACTTGACCAAGAGGAGGTTGACTAGTACAATTGGTAATGGTTAATTGGCATGTCATAGTGGCTGACCAAGCGCTATAGTGAAATTCGACCATCACCTTCACAAGAGGGCTGAAAGAACTTATGTTACCATTCTTCATGCAAATTTCCATTTATAGTTATGTTACCTCGGGTAATTAAGTTAACGAACCACGGTGAACACAGTTTCTAAGTTGTCCCTAAAATTGAGTGTTTTCTCGCATCATAGTTTAATGCTTACTTTACTTTTTTTTGAATCACAAAAAAACCTCATTTAGAGATTTTAGTTATTTATGCTTGAAATGATTAGTGATGAATTTTGGTAGTCAAGCTTCGTATTTCCTATAGAGTCGACCCTAACCATTCGTTAGGTTAATTGCTAATAACATTCACTTTCTTATTGGAGCTTGAATATCATCAAAAATTATAACGCTATTGCTGGGAATATAGCTAGGTTTTGACTTGTATTCACTATTACTTAGTTCTAGCGTTGATTTCTAGAATCTCTTGTATTTTACTTTTGTTTTTCTTTTGTTGTTTGATTTTATTTGCAGGGTATACTAGGTTGTATGCCTAATACAAAGAGCTAAGGCAATTCCTTAGTTCCAATCAATTGTGAGACCTATTGAATAGTGAAATGACTAGCTCAAATGAATGAAGATATCGAGTTGAGGAGGATATGAATATGAATGAGGATATGGGAAGAAAGGAGAATCCACCACCAAGGGGTAATAGGCCACCACTTAGGGACTTCAATGAAAACACTTATGGTTAGAATCAATATCAATTGAACCTTATGACTATAGACATTACTGGTGCCATAGTACTGCCTTCTTTATCGATGGATACTAAGTTCACGGTATCAAGTGAATTGCTCAAAATGCTCCAAAACAATAAATGATTCATAGGGCTACCTTTGGAGAATCCCTACTGTCATCTCCAAAATGTGGTGTTTGCTTCGAAGAGTGCCATGGGGACATAAAATCTTTATCTTAACACTGTTGGTTAAAGAGTGTTTTGTTATCATTGACTGGCAATGCAGCTGTGTGGTTGTCTAAGCTTCCTTCAAGCACTATTACAAGTTGGTTGAGGTTCAGGGAGTGTTGCTTGAAATAGATCTAACAAGTAGAAGCTGAAGGACCAAATCAACAACTTTGAGCAATTGTTGGGTGACTCTATTAGCACAATATGGGAAAGTTTACCAAATGTTTGAGGATGGTTCTCAGTCACAAGATTGTTGATGATGCCTTAGTTGAGATTTTCTATCAAACACTTGACGAGAATAGTTAAGCTTATGCAAATACAATCATAGGAGGCATGTTCCTTGACTAACCTTTTGCATTGATAGACACAAGGATGGAGAAAGTGGTCAAAATAAATAGAGCATGGGGTCAACGATAGTGAGGTGTGATAAAACCTTCTTTTGCAGTCAACATCAAAAATGAGCAATCAAAGGTAAGCAAAGAGATCATGGAGAAACTTTTTCAACTCTGCACAAGTATGGACTTGGTTTTGTTACAAAACAAAGCAAGTGTCAAAGCAGTCACTCACTAACCTCAAAAGGCCCCCATCTTTGACGATCCATTCTTTAATGAGGATGGATATTTTGGCAGTAAGCAAGCGGCGGGTTTTTGGAACAACCCCCAAGAGTCCAATTCAGACTATTAGAGGCAAGGTCCTGGGAATCAAGGTCGGAAATTAAACTGTGATGGTGCGTATAGAGATAATTGGGGGGATACTATAAGCGAGAGAGAGTGCTTGAGGCCGAATGGGGAAGAAAAAAGGGCTATAGGAATGGTCCTTATGTGCTCACTCAAAATCATGAGGCTGGGTCAAGTAACTTAAGGATCGAAGAAGTGCTTGAAAAGTTACTGAAGAGGGCCGACCATGAAGATAAGACTTTAAAGGGAATGAAAGTGGATATTTCAAGTATTAACCAAAAAACAGGGTCTCACTTGGTGGGGATTAAGTAACTTGAACAATAATTTGGACAAGTCTCTTTACAATTGAACCAATGCCAAAAGTACACCTTACCAAGTAATATGATTTAAAATCCCAAAAACAAAGGGCATAGTAGTGCGGTTATGACTTGGAGTGGCAAAAGCACCATAGATCACCCTATACCAGTAATTGTGGATGAAGTTGATGAGAAGAGTCTTGGTGTTGAAGTTGTGTTTGAGGGAGAGGATTTGAAGGATTATGGGATGCAATAAGAAGAGGTAAGGGGGCACGAAAAATTTAAAGAAATTCCAAACCCCCCTCCTCCTTTCCCTCAAAGGCTTAAGAAAAAAGAAGAGGAAGGTAAATTAAAACACTTCCACTCGATGTTGAAGCAACTCTCCATCAATATTCCCTTTCTAGAAGCTTTGGAGAAGATGTCGGGGTATGCCAAGTATATGAGGGATTTGGTGACCAAGAAGCACACTTTGAGCAAAGAGTTCTCACAACAACTCGAACAACATAGTGCAGTTATGGCCAAATGCCTTGTTTAGAAATTAGAGGACCCTAGTGCATTCACCATTTCTTGCACCATTGGTGATATTGAATTCTCAAAAGCATTGTGTAAAATAGGAGTGAGCATCAATCTAATGTCTTTTGCTGTATTCAAAAAGTTTGGCCTTGTCATTCCCAACCTAATAAGAATAAGGTTGCTCATGGTGGATCAAAACTTTAAAAAGCCAGAGGGAATCCATTTTGATATGCTTGTTAAAGTTGATAAATTTATCTTTCCTACAGATTTTGTGATCCTTGACAGCGAATTTGATTTTGAGGTGCCCATCATTTTTGAGAGACCATTGTTGGCCACTTGGAGAGCGCTCATAGATATGGATTTAGGTCAACTACAATTTAGGTTAATGACAAAGAGGTTGTGTTCGATATTCACCAATCCATAGAGCATTCGGACAAGTTCAAAAGTGAGGTATGGACCCTTAATGATAGTTGATGAAGGACGATGACAAAGTTGAGCCATGACATTAAACAACGCATTTCTCATTTGGCTGATCATATACCCCATTTATAATATTCAAACATGGGCTAATGTTATAGTCTTAATATGGACTTTACTCATAATCGAGCTTGGACAAATTTGACGTCGACCCTCGTCTCCGTTTAACTAACAAATTTAAGCTAAGCAAGTAGGAGACTCACCTACTTGATTCCTATGTCCTACAATCACCTCGGTTCTTTCACTTAATTTTAAGGCCATACTCTACTCAATTCAATACAAAACATGCATACACTCAACGCTCCTAAGCGTTAGACGCACGTGTAGCCCATTAACACAAGATTCAAGCACTTTTGAAAATTATCGTTAATTTGAACAAACCATGTCATGTTTCATTTGAATTGTACTAGTATTGTAAGGTGTGGGGTGTTACATCCTCCCCCCTTAGGAATATTCGTCCTCAAATGTTAGAACAATTAGATAGCCTAACCTATACTTACAAAAACTTTTGACAGCTTATTAAGTATTCAATCACATGTACCTATCAGTGTCCCAATTTTGGGTGTTGGACTTCCTCTTTAGCTTCAAATAAGTAATTGTAATTTGATTTGATCGCATCCTCAGCCTTCCATGTTATCTCTTCTACTTGCTGGTTCCTCCAAAGTACTTTAACTAAAGCTATTTCTTTGTTCCTTAGCTTCTTAACTTGATGATCTAGAATAGCAATAGCTACGTTTTCATAGGTGAGATCTTTTTTAACCTAGACATCCTCAATAGGAGTGATACAGGATGGGTCACCTATGCATTTACGAAGCATTGAGACATGAAAACCTAGATGAAACATTGAAAGCTCTTGGGGTAAGTCTAGTTCATATGCAACCTGCACGAACTTCTTAATAATCTGATATGGCCCTATGTAGCGTGGACTGAGTTTTCCCTTCTTACAAAATCTCATAACCCGTTTCATTGGAGACACCTTTAAAATATTGAATCATCTACTAAAAATTCCAGTCCTCTTCTCCTGGCATCCACATATGATTTGTGCTGACTTTGGGCTATTTCTAGTCGCTGTTGTACCACCTTAACTTTTTATATGCCTTGTTGTACTAGATCTGGCCTAATAAGGTGGTTTCCCCCACTTCAAACCATTCAATTGGTGATCTATACTTCCTGCCATACAAAGCTTCATAAGGTGCCATCTTGATATTCATGTGGTAGCTATTGTTATAGGCAAACTCAATAAGTGGCAAATGGTCCACCCAACTACCTTTAAAGTCCAATGCCCAAGCTCACAACATATATTCAAGTGTCTAAATGGTGCATTTGCTTGACCATCTATTTGGGAGTGGAATTCTATACTCAAATTCAATTGTGCCCTAAACTCCGTTGGAAGGACTTCCAAAACTTTCAGTGAATTGAGCTCCTCGATCAGATATAATAGAGATTTGGACTCCATGTAGCCTGACTATATCTTTGAGGTATAGCTTAGCATACTCTTCAACTCTATACTCACTCCTCACTAGCAAGAAGTGTGCTAACTTTCTGAGTCGATCAACTATTACCCATATTAAGTCAAACTTCTGAGATGAACGAGGCAAACACGTAACAAAATCCACATTACTCATATCCCACTTTCATGTTGGAAGCTTTATACACTGCATATAACCTCTTGGCTTTTGGTGTTCTACTTTCACTTGTTGGCAATTTGGACATTGAGCCACAAATTCTGCAAGGTCCTTTTTCATCCCTCCCCACCAAAACATTTCCTTCAGGTCATGGTACATCATAGTTGATCCTGGATGGATGGAATATCAGGAATGATGGGCTTCTTCCATTATCCTCTTTCTTAATCCATTAATATCAGGCACACATAATCTATTTTAGCAGTAAAGTGCTCGATTTTCTGCCAAGTCAAAGCCCTTTATTGCACCCTGACTTACCGTTTCCTTAAACTGTCGTAGAACAGGATCATCAAACTATTTTTCTTTCACCTCTATTAACAACGAAGAGTCCGCAGCATTATTTACAATAGACCCTTCTTTTGGAGTCTCATGAAGGTAAACCCCCAAACTGGCTATCTAATGTAGATCCTTAGTCAATCCTTGTCTTACCATAGCTTGATCACCAGCATTAATGATTTCCTTATGACTCAAAGCATCAGCTACCATATTTGCCTTTCTTGGATGGTATAGTATATCAACGTCATAATTCTTTATTAGTTCTAGCCATCTTCGTTGTCTTACGTTCAGGTCTTTCTGCTTAAAGATGTACTGCAGGCACTTATGATTAGTATATATGTCAAAATGGACCGCATACAAATAATGGCACCATATTTTCAGAGCAAACACAACTGCTACAAGCTTGAGATTTTGAGTTGGGTAGTTTTTCTCATCGAGTCATAGTTGTCTGGAGGCATAAGAAATTACCCTACATGATACTTAAGTACACACCATAAGCCAACTCCTGAAGCATCACAATACACTGTATACCCCTCAGTACCTTCTGGAAGTACTAGCACAGGTGCAAAAATTAGCTTATTTTTCATCTCCTCGAAGTTTCTTTCACACGCATCATTCCATTGGAACTTAGCTGCCTTATGTGTTAGCTTTGTTACGGGTGAAAAAATAGAATAAAACCCTTCAACAAACATCTTAAATATCCTGCCAAGCCTAGGAAGCTCCGAACTTCCTCAAGAATTGTTGGTCGTGGCCAATCTTTCACAGCTTCTGTCTTTTGTAAATCAACCCTTATTCCTTCATCAGACACAATATGACCAAAGAATGCCACTAACTTTAGCCAAAATTCACATTTAGAAAATTTGGCATACAACTATCAATCACGAAGAACCTGTAGCACCTGTCGCAAATGATTTGCGTGGTCCTTTTCTAATCGTGAATATACCAAAATGTCATCTACAAATACTATCACAAAGACATCCAACAATGGTTTAAATACCCTGTTCATCAGATCCATAAAAACTACTGGTGCATTCATTAGCACAAATGACATAACAAGAAATTCAAAGTAACCATAGCGCTTTTTGAAAGCTATCTTGGGTATATCATTCTCTTTCACCCTCACTTGGTGATGACCGGATCTCAAATCAATTTTGAAAAGCATTTGACACCCTGTAACTGATCAAATAAATCGTCAATCCTAGGGCGGGGATATTTATTCTTAATTGTCACCTTATTCAATTGTCAATAATCGATACACATTCTCAAGGTGCCATCCTTTTTGCGTATAAATAACACTGGTGCACCCCAGGGGGACATACTAGGCCTTATAAAACCCTTATCCAGTAAATATATTCACTACTCTTTTAATTTACCAATTCTGCTGGGGCCATTCTATATAGAGGAATAGAACTAGGTTGAGTGCCTGAAAGTAAGTCAATACCAAAATTTATTTCTCGTTCAGGAGTTAAGCCTGGGAGTTCGTTAGGGAACACATCAACAAATTCATTCACTACTTCAACTGACTGAAGAGTTGGTGATTCTGTATCCATATCCCTTACTCTAACTAAATGATATATATACCCCTTGGATATCATCTTTCTAGCCTTAAAGTAAGAGATAAACTTCCCCTTTGGTGCCCCAACATTGCCTTCCCATTCACAAACTGCCTCATTTGGAAATTCGAAATACACTGTCTTAGTTTGGCAATCCATAGTAGCATAACAAGAAGCTAATGAATCCATACTAATTATAATATCAAATTCCACGATTTCTAACTCAATAAGGTCAACTAATGTGTCACAGCCACAAACAGTTACTACACAGTCATAATAAACCCTTCTAGCTATAATGGATTCACCGATTGGTGTAGACACTTCAAATGGTTTGTTCAATAATTTGGGTATTCTCTAAAGCTTCCCAACAACTAGTGGAGTGATTTATGATAATGTAGAACCAGGGTCAATTAATGCATAGATATTATGTGAAAAGATGGACAATATACCTGTGACCACATCAGGTGAAGCTTCTAAATTCTATCGACTCTCCAGTGCATAAGTGCGATTCTGGACCCCACTAGACCTAGCTATCCCTCTAACATCTCTACCTTAACCCATAGGTACATGCTGACCCCTACCTACTAGAGGAACTGATGATGATGATGCGACATCTGAACCAGTAGATTGCACCATACCACCTATACGACTCCTTGGGCAATCCCTTATAATGTGCTCTGGCATACCACACAAATAGCAAACATCTGTCCCAACGTGACATCTACCTAGATGACTCCTTCCACACTATTTACAAGGCTACCTAGGAATCATTGGTTGGCCTACCGAATAACCCATTGCTTGGGAACCTTGCCCTTCCCCTCATTGACCAAACTAATTACTTTGAGACCCTTGAAGTTGTGGTGGAGCATTGGATATAATGTAGGAGGCTGATGGCCTAGGCAGTCTATTAGAAAACCAAGGCCTAAGATCACTTTGGGGTGGTGTAAACTGCCCTGTAGATCTGGGTCTTTTGGCTTGCCCCTCTCCAACTCTTGTGTCCTTCTCCTATGCCTCTGATCCTCTAATTTTTGTGCAAATGCCTGTATTCTTATTATGTCCATATCTTTGTTCAAGGAAGCAATAGTACAGTCCCTGACCAGATATATAACAAACCTATCTACATATCGATGAACTCTATCTGCCATTGCAGCAACTACATTAGGGGCATACCATGCTAGGGAATTAAATTGGAGGCTATATTCCCTCACACTCATATTCCCTTGGTGGAGGTCCAAGAATTGATCTGCATGGGCCTTTCGGATATCTAATGGTAAATAATGGTCAAGAAATGCCTCTCTAAACTCTTTCCATGTAGTTGGAGGTGTATCTATACCCTTAGATTGTTTCTAAGCTTCATACCACAATATAGCCACACCTTTCAGCCTATATGTAGCTAAATCAACTGCTTCTGTACCACTCACGTGCATAACATCAAAAGTAAGCTGAATATGATTAATAAGGTCCTGAGGGTCTTCATTAGGATCTGACCCAGTGAAGGTTGGAGGGTCCAAATTAAGAAAATCACATATCCTGGTACGAACTGCCTTATTTGTACCACCTGTGCCCATAACTAGACCTTCCTGCCTTTGACCTTGATCAACAACTATACGGGCCAATAGTTCGACTGCATTCCACAAATCCTGTACGGTAGCATCAATAGGTGGCTCTGGGGGAATTTCCCTACTCTCTAGTTCATTAGGAATAAGAGGAGTTGGAGATGTCTATGACAAAGACTCCTCTCGAACCTCATCTCGTTGTCTCACCTGGCTAGGTATACCAACCACCACCTTTATTCCCTTCCCCTTTACCTTTATTTTGCCTTGTTTCTAGCATACTTTGCTGTACAAAATAGTTTAGGATTAGACATAAGGCACCTATTACACTTGACTTTATGGCACAATCTAAAGAATCGAAAGAAAGTAACAACTCCTAAATGCCACGTAGCCTCCTGGGTATAAATGTGGTGCACAATACATCGATAAACAAGATTCTACGTATATACAGCTTTGCAGACTCCCTAGGATGACCCGCTCTGATACCATTTCTGTCACGCCCCAAAGTCCCGTTAGGGCGGATTGGCACCCATTGTATCTATGTGCTTTCTATACGTACTATAAGAGATTTCTACCTTTGACATGCCTTAAATCAGATAAACAGTGATAACAAGTCAAAAGGAATTGTATATGACTAGGAGGTTGGGGCCACAGTATTTAAAGTACGAGACATGACTACACTTTACCTTACATAGTCTATAAAGCCTATAAACGTTTGATAAGGGTCAGGACAGGCCCCGCCTCAACAAAATATGCAATAAAAGCATGTAAGCTCCAGACATATACAAAGCTCCGAAGCAACTAGGAGCTTACTAATAGCCGCTGAATGTCCTATAATTCTACTAGGGAGATATACTAGCACCTATAACTACAATATGAAATGCAGGTCCCCTGTAAGGGACGTCAGTACGAGATAATATACTGAGTATGTAAGGTAGGATATACTGTATATAAAGTAACAACTCAAATGGAACCATGCACCGGTGCAAAATTTGGGACCACCTTTGGTCATACTATGGAATCATGTACTTTATGTTCTTTATAATACTTTACCTTTACTGTAAAATCTATGCATAACTGTGAAACAAATGACCAACTGATCAGTGGTGAAATTGTATCGGGTTCATCCCTGGCTATGTTATACTCAACCCCTCGGGCTACACCCCATTGATAGGATCGTCCCTGGCTAGGTGCTATCTCCACCCCTCGGGCTACCACCTACCAAAAACTGTATACTTTATCTTTCAATTACCTTTGAGATGATTCTTTTGGTGGCCATAATATTGGAGTTTTAGGACTGTATATGTAACATGTGACATGTGGATAATCACAAAAGACAACATGATAATGAAAAGAATACATTACACAAATGATGAAATGGACAATTCATGAACTTTACTCCGTAATAAGAACTCATGTAACATGGTATCCAAACATGTATGCAGTTTTGAAGGGGACTATGTATGGAATCATTTGAACATATAAAAGAATGGAGACATGATTAATAGTTGTGTCAGAGTTGGTGAACGCCTTTATGTACCAAGGAGAGATCTATGTTTCATGCAAAGTGATACAAAATCAAGTAACCTCACATACCTCATCATCGAACCTTGTTACTATCTCAAGATAACCTTCCCTTCCTACAAATACTTATCTATAATATAGTAGGTGATAAAACTAGCATTAATAGCCAATAGATACACATTGGCATCCCAATCACATAAGAAAACAATATATGGGCAGCAAGCAGGTAATTATAAACCCGAGCTTATTTCTTTAACCTTTCTGCCCCTAATCATATTTTCTAATACACGTTAGCATATACATATAATGTAAAGCCTATTTTAGTGCCATAACAGTCTTAGAACATCCCACAGAGCACAACACATCACAATTCCACACAATCTAAAAATTTGACAGCATAACGGTACCTTCCTTCATTACATTTTGACGTCGACAACTCCAAACTTATTCCAACTTTAACCAAACTTTTCCAGCAACATTTACACATATAAATAGACCTAAAACAATCTTGTAACATCACTTCAGAAATCATGAATAATGTGAGCTAATAGCTTTATATACAACAGCCCGCAAGTTCCAATCAACATGACACTTAAGATAACTCGATAAAACGCGCTTGTTAAATGAAAC